>RJWM01018283.1:0-41317 GCA_004363535.1 Dasyprocta punctata | reverse complement strand
TTCTATCCATGCATGCATGCACCCCCTCACAGGTAACAAATGATCAAAGGGTAGGTTGAAAGAGCAGAGAGGGCTGGCCCAAGGTGACTGAGTGACAGGACTGGAACACTGCCCTCCAGTCTGCCAGCACACCAATTATTTTCACAACATCCTTTCCATGTGTTCTGGTGACAAACTGCTTTCTGTTGTCTCATGGTTCCTTTGCAATTACAAATGAGGTAAGCGTTATTACTTTCACTTTAAGAAAAAGGAAACCAAAGCCAAGAGATGCTCAGTGACTTTCTAGCTACCTCTCCTCAAAAGTCAACAATGTAAGTCAGGCATGGTGGTGCATGCCTACAACCCTAGCACTCTGGGAGGCTGAGGTAGGAAGATCTCAAGTTTGAGCCTAGCTTGGGAGATTTAGTGAGACCTTGTCTCAAAATAAAAAATTTTAAAAATAGTCAAGGATGTAGCTCATTATGAAGGTTCTGAGTTCAATTCCCACTACTGCAAAAATGTGAAAAATACAAAAAACGAAAGCTCAAGAATGTAACGTGTTCATTGGGAGCGGGTAACTAGAGATTGATGACTAGAGTCAGGAAAGTAACCCCAGTGATGAATTCCCAGGCCCATGAGGGACAAATGTGAAGCAGTCATTCTAAGACATCACTGGGTGGACAAGTTGCTACCCGAAGAATTAACAACTGTGTGCGCACGTGTTGGCCCATGTGTGCATGTCGGGGGAGGGCTCTACTCTAAAAAATTCTGCTCCCATGGTCATGGGGTAGGCCCAGAAACACTATTTTCACCAGCACCTCAGGAGATTCCAACAGGCAGCCAGGTTTGGAAGCAGCTGGCTAGGGGAATTCACTAAATTTCACTGGCTGAGTTGTGGGTAGTCTACACCAGTGGTCCAAACCTCTGGCTGCATATCTGACTCACTTGGAGAGTTTTTTAAAATACTGGTAACTGGTCCCTACCTCCAGAGATTAAATTGGTCTGGGAGTTCGGTCTGGGCACTGGTATCTTTGAAAGGCACTCCAGAAAATTCTAATGTGTAGCTGGGGTAGAGAGTACTAATCTAAGTCGGTCATAATAATTATAACTTCTTTGCCACGTGACTGGATTCAGCTTGGCAGGAGACACAATTCTGGGTTGTTCTGGGGAAGGCTGCTTTATTCTTTAAAGCAACACAAAACAAAGTTGTTACTTCTTTCAGTCTTTCAATTTTGTTGAGTTCCAGTGTGATACTTGGAGCTGTTGCAGCCATCTTATGACAGTGAGGAGGTAGGCCTGTGAACAGAAGTCAAGAGTCGTGAATGGTGGAGTAGAAAGATGAAAGGAACTAGAGTCCTTGATGTTGAATAAACCAATTATTGAAACACCCTTCTTTAGGATTCTTCTATGGAATAACCAATGTGCTTATTGTCAAAGCCATTTTGAGTTGAGTTTTCTGTTACTTGTGGCCAAATGCTATTATCATTTGTTGGAAAAAGAAAGCAAAGCTCAGAGACACTAAATTACAAACCAAGACGACACAGCTAGTTGGTAGCAGAGCTGAGATGAAGGCTATACCCTTTACCATCACACACACACACACACATGCACACACAAGCACACACACACACAAACGTGTGCATGCATAT
The DNA here is from genome assembly GCA_004363535.1 of Dasyprocta punctata. NCBI lineage: Eukaryota > Metazoa > Chordata > Mammalia > Rodentia > Dasyproctidae > Dasyprocta > Dasyprocta punctata. The sequence goes on along the minus strand of RJWM01018283.1, from coordinate 39,689 downwards.
GCGGGCACGCGCACACACACACACACACACACACACACACACTCCAGCCCTAAAATCCTAGGTGGTATAGTGTAGTGCAAAAAACTTTGAGTGGCAGGAGACCTGAGGTGGAGAGATGGGGATACGGTGATAGAGACCACTTAGTGGCGATTATCAGGTCAGGCAGCCTATGGGTGTTCCCTGCCTCCCAGCAGGGGAGTGACAGCTGGGGCCTGCAGAACTCCATCAGCCATTAATTAAAATTTGACAAGAAGATGAATGCACAGGGGCAGCTTTTATTAGAGACTCCTGGAATGCTAGTGCTGGCATGGTCCTAAGAGACCAAGCCTGCCAGTCTCCTTGTTATATAAGTGGGAAAACTGAGGCCTAGAGACAGACAAGGATTGACCTAAAGGTTCTTCAAATGAGCCTATGGCTTAGGAGTCAAGGTGTCCATGTAACTCCCTGGCCAAGTCTCTTTCCTCTGCCCTGAGATCTCTCGCATATGGGACAGCTTTAATTAACTTATTATCCCATTCAGCCTGTCACTGATTCCCAGGCCCCCAACAAAGGCCTACAACTAAGGCTCCTTTTTGTGCAACCTCTGCCTGGCTCCAGGGGGCTGATGGGATAAGGGCAAAGACTGGGGAGCCCAGGGCAACTGAGTTTGACCATTGCCTTCCCAGGTTCCAGGCCAGACAGGATTCTGAGCCTGGGAACAGGCAACTTGCCTGTTACAGCTTGTGTCTAGATGTCCCACCAAAGCTTCATGTGATCATCAGCAGGGCTTTTTCAGAGGTGGCTGGATCTAGGGTGTGTGACCCTGGGATTGATTCATGGTGCAGTGTGAGGCTCAAGGACATTAGAATTAAGGCTGTGAGTGCCAACCACTCTAAGTAACCTGGAGAAGATAAAAGGGACAGAAAGATGCTGTTTAAGTCCCTTGTTGCTCTTGCTACCTTGTGGGCACCATAGACTGTTCTCTGCAGTGCCCCTCTGCCAAGCCACCCTGCCTTGGAACCAGTCGATTAATGACCGAAACCTCGACAAACTGTGAACCAAATAAACTTTTCCTGCTTTAACTTGTGGGTGTTATGTACTTTGTCTCAGCAACAAGAAAAGTAATTAAGACATTACCTTTGCCTTTTTCATGGGAGGGGGTGGGAATATCACTCATTAGTGATCCCAACCCCTCAATTTGCAAAGTAACTATCTGAGATCACAACCGAGATTTCCAATCACCCCAGTAGGAGTCCAATAGGAGAGATCTATTCCGATGAAAAAATACTTCTCTTTTTCTTTAAACTAAGCCCAGTTCCCTGTAAGAAAATTCACACAACGTCTCAATGCATGGGGCCAAAATGAAGTTCTCACCTTCTCTCCCTCTGCAGCTCCAGCCACCCATGGTTACTGTTTGCTGTCAAGACTGTGAGACCCCTCCTCCCCAGCACACTTGAGCCTGTGGCATTTGTCCTGTGGTCACCACCTACCTCCCCTCTGAGGGAGCTGCAGGGCACCAGGGGAGCAGCAGGGAAGAGGTCAGCACAGGGTCCCCCACTCTGCGGTTTGTTTCAGGCAGCCAGTCAATTAGGGCCTGGAGCTCGCTGGTTGGGTACCTCACACCAACTGGGAAAACATGCCCCTCTGGGCAGACAATGTAGTGTCCTGTACTCCTCCCTTGGAGTAGCATGAGGAGCCTGAGCGGCCTCCCTTAACATTCAAAGGGTTCCCCTTCTCAGTCCGCGTGCCCCATGTGTCCACAGTGCTATCACTGCTTCGGCCAGGCTCCACCATCCCACCCTGGGAGTCCAGCTGCCCCAGCTTTCTCACAAATCTCCTTGCTCTTTGTCTGTCCCTCCAACACTCCTGCTCCCTGCTGCCAAATGGATTGTTGTCTTAGGCAAAGTAGATTCTATCTCTCCTGGGCCAAGCCCCTTAACTACTTCCTCTTGCTTGCTGTCAAGGCCATGTGCTGTGAGGATTTAAGGACTTTTACCTGTCCGCGTGGGCTCCACCCCAGTAGGCTTGGGTATGAATCCTGCTCTGTCACTCATCAGCTGTGTGGCCTTAAGCAATCCAGTTAATCTCCCCACCTCTAAATTTCCTTATCGGGGAAAATAGGATGATGACGGTAATAACAGCATCTACCCACTGGATTGCAGTGAGGAGTAAATAAGGCAATTCGGGTCAAAGAACTAAGGCCCCAGCAGGCAGGAGAGCACTTGAAGGCAGAACACTTAGGGGCTCCCTGGGAGCTCCTGAGTCTTGGTTCACTCTTCTGCAAAATGAGGGCTCAGATGACTCCACGGCAGGCCATGACTAAAGAAGAATGCATAGAAAATCTTGCCCAATACCTGGAGTATCTTAGGTACTTGATAAACCTTAGAGAAGGAAGGAAAGAGGAGGCAGTGCCTACCTGCCCACCTCCCAGGCGGGTAACAAGATAGGACACTTCCCAGGTCCTACAGGACTACTGCTGGCTTTCTGTTGGAGCCACAGGGGACGGGGTGAGGGAAAAGGGGAGCATGGCTACAACCCGAGGCTCATTAGGCACGGGAAGGAGAATGGCTGGACCTCATTCTGACACTCAATCACCTTACCTATAAAGTGGGGATAATATTAGTATATTATAGGACTATTGTGAAGCTGAAATAACATAACATATATAAAGCCCATTACACAGAATATGGCACTTACAGTTCCTCATCTGCAGCAGAAGCAATTTAGAGTTGTGGGTCAGGTCACTGACTGTAGGCTACAACTGATCCAGGTCACATCCGGGTTCTCCCCTTCCTCAACAAGCCCACTTAAATTCAGTCACTGAACATTGCTTAGTCTTAGTTTCTTCCTCTATAAAATGGAAATCATAATCCTACTTCACAGGTTTGGGGTAGAAATTCAGCCCATGCAAATAGTCAATACATATTTTTAAAGATAATATTATTCCTTAAGGAGAGAGTCTAGATCTTAAACTTCCAAATTCTTTCTCTCAATCCCACTGCTTAGCTCAGAGGGTGTATACAGCTGGCACTCAATAAACCTTTCTTAATGAAGAAATCCTTAGTTCTCAGCAACTTTACAGCATTATGGACAATCAGTCCTGGAGGGACTGTTGAAGTTCATTTATTTCAACCATCCTATTATACAGGTGGAAAAACCAAGGCTGAGAGCATGGAAAGCACAGCAGCTAGACTTAAGACTGAGGCTTCCAGACAAGAAGCTAACACCCCTGCCTATCGGGTAGCCCCTCCTCTGGAGCTGCTTCAAAATGCAAGTGATTTCTCCCAAGACAAGGACACCTGTTGTTGCTTCCCCAGAATCTCCACAGCCTAGAACCTGTCCCCCACACTGCCCTGGACTTGCCTCAGGCCACACCTAGCTAGCTGCCCAGCCTGGCCCAGCCTGCCCCTGCAACCTCCCCCACCCCGACTGCTCAGCAGCCTAGGCCGGGTGGTCTGTAATTGCTTCCTGTCCTCACAGGCTCTGTTTGTTTGCTCTGTGGCCGCTTCCTCACACCCCAGCACACCGGAGGTGCTGACCAGCAGCAAGGGACTGCTCTCAGATGTTGGGCCAGCCCTCCCCAGACCCACCACCTGGAGCCCAGGAACCCAGCAAGACCCTAGAGACAACCCCCTTCAGTGATTCCATTCCCCTAGCTTCCGCCTCCCTCACCTCCCCCTCCCAACCCACCCCAGCAGCTGGTCTTGTCCGAAGCTGAGAGAAAAGCCAAAAAATCAACAGGTGGCAGTCCACAGTGAAGCCCTAGTAGGCCTTGGACTGAAGGGGACATGAAGAACCCCTCCCCCCAGCCCAATCCTACTCCCAGCCACAGCCCAGTAGAACCCAGGCAGAAGGCCCAAATGATAAGGCCTCACGACAGGACTCTGAAATTTTTAAAGCTGGAATGTATGAGGGGAGGGGGGGTGGTTACTAAGTTCTTTCCTGAAGGTCTCTGGGACAAGGATAAAAAAACTCAATGCAGTGAAACAAAAGACCTAGAGTTCAAATTGGCCACTCACGGTAGGATATTAAAGCGAGCGTTTTATGGTTTCATGGCTTCCATTCATTTTCTTATCTGTGAAAGGTGGCTGGCACACTAACACCCATCTTAGGGTTGCCTTGAGGTTAAAATGAGTCCTCAGCACTCACTGACTATAGGTTGGCTGGGTGAGGTAGATCAGGTGACCAATCCACCATCCTGATTTACTTGGGCCTAAGGAGTTTCTCAGAATGTGTGAATTTCAGTGTCCACACCTGGATAGTCCCAAGAAAACTGAGGTGAATTTGTCACACTAAGAGTTGGTGTCAAGCCAGGTATGATACCACAGGCCTGTAATCCCAGCTACTGGGAAGGCAGAGGGAGGAAAATCACAAGCTCAAGGTTAGCCTCCCTCAAAACAAAAAATAAAAAAGGGATGTAGCTCAGTATGAAGGCCTAGGGCTCAATCCGTAGTATGGACAAAAAAACAAACAAACAAACAAAAAAGTAAATAAAAGAGTTGGTGTCAGATGCTTAGATGCATATGTTTCCTGGAAGCGGGTGCCACGGCCGACCTCGAAGACTCTCTGGAATCTCCACCTAACTTCACAGCCCATGTTCCTAACAGATAGGGAATGGACACTGCCCTCTCCTTAGAGCCCCTGGCCTCGGGCTCACACTGCCCCTCCTCAGCCCCAGAGGAAAGCGCTGTCAGCAGAATTCCTCATGTCCTGCTGCTGGGGCCATGTTTATCCAGCCCAGCAAACCTCCCCAGAAGTGCCTCGCAGCAGCCTCAGGAATACACTCAGAGCAGGAGAGGGATGGCCACTTGACTAGGACCACCCCCCTCCAGTGCAGGAGACCTGACGGCGAGTCAGAGCAGGAGACAGGGAGGAAAGGGTGTGAACTCAGAGATGGAGGGTGATGGGGCAGAAGCTAGGAGGGTACCCCTTGGGAGAAATGAGATGGCGATGGATCAAGAAGTCAGAGGAAAGCAGGCCAGACCTGAGACTGAGATGGGAAACCAGACCACGAAGAACAGGGCCACATGAGAGATGACAGACCAAGACAGAAGGAGGCAGAAATGAGAGAAAATGAGGAGGAGCAGAGGGGGCAAGCTACACTGGTGGGGGCAGGTGGAGTGGTGAGGAGACAGAAGCAGGAGTGGGATGGTCGTGGCATGGAGGGGAAGGAAGCCAGAGGCAGTAGGGAGGCTGAGGGGCAGGCGGGACAGGGGTGGCCTCAGCAACCCCCCCCCACACACACACCCTACCCCCCTGCATAGGGCCAGCCTAGCCCAGCCAGGCTGTTTGCAGAAGGAAGCCAGCTCTGTGGTCAGGGCGCCCCAGGCCCGGCGGCGGCCACCCCCTGCACTTAATGAGATTCTTGTTCAGAGCTGCGGGAGATGGGGCCAGGCTGCGGAGGCCCCACAGTGCCTCTGCTCTCACCCGAAGGGGGCCCGGGCCAAGGCTGGGGCCCGGGCTGCTGAAGGGGCTATGCAGGAAGGCGGCCAGACAAAGACCGGCCATGGACGCTGCCAGGCCTTGAGAACAGAGGGGATGGTGGTGGCAGAGGGACCTTGTGGCCTCTGGCAAAACTCTGGGGAGGAGGGTGGAAAGGAAAAGGTTGGGAGCTGCTGGCAGGCAGGAGGCTAGGGCTCTAGTCTTAGTTCTGTCCCCCACCTTGGTGGGGGACCTCAGATAAGTGCCCTCCTTTCTGTCTAGACCTCAATTTCCCCATTTGCTCCAGGAAGAGCAAACTCAGGCAGGTGGGAACTATGAAGAAGCCACGAGTATGTCCTGGCTCAGGGGACAGTTGCCATTCAGCTCCAGCTGTCTGTGGCCCTGTGAATGTGAACCGAGGATTACAAGATCTTCAGAGTTCTTTTAGAAGTTATAAATCTGGATTTTTATGTAAAAGTCTCCTGAACTTTAAATGATGGCAGCTAATTTATTCTTATGTAGTCACTGTGTGAGCCAAAGAAAACACTTTGAAGGTTTTAAGTGGCCCGTAAGGTACCTGTTTATGGCAGTCTCTAAGCCCACATCAGCTCTGACGACCGCCACATGTGTAGCTCCACCATTATCCTGAGCCGAATCCAAACCTCGCCCAGATGCCATGCCCTTGGAGAATGGGCAACACACCTCATCAGGAGGATGCTGCCGCACCTTGGCACTAGGTGGGAAATGACATATGGTCCAAAATGTTAGCTTTCTTGATGACCCGCTTATTGACTTGTGATCATGCTCTCATCTCCATCTTGCTTCCAAAGTTCTCACCTCGCCCTACCTCGACCCTGAAGTCTTTCTTTGGGAAATGTATTCTGCCTAGGCTGGGACCAAGGGCCATGCGATACCATGCAAAGTCACAGGAACTCTGCCATTTGTCCCCAGGCCCCAACCAGTGAGAGGCAATACCCCAGAGCCAGATCCACCCTGAATGCTATCCTTCCTCTGGCACTCCCATTCCGGGCCGCCACCCTGGTATGGCAGGGAGGGGAAAGGAAGGAGGAATGAAGAGGGAGGCGGTGGAGTGTCCTGGTGAGTGCTGAAAATGGGCCTTCCCCAGACCTTTTCATCTCCACCCCTTCCCACTCCACAGCCCACGAAGGCCAGCCAAGCATGACAAGGGTTAATTGGATACCCCCAGCTGGAATGATAGAATCATGGGACTGGAACAGACCTCGGAGGTAATCCGTCAGGAGTAGAGATTTTAATTACCCAATTCAGCTGGATTGGAAGCACCCCAGCTCCCACCCCCAACCCAGGTGGAGGAGGAGGTGAGGCCAGAAGGGCTGCCAGGCTGAGAGTCCTGAAGCGTAGGGCCTGGTTGTATGGGTTGCACTACCTATAGCACCACCCGCACTTTACAAAGCCTGGTTTGGGGATAGGCATGCAACCTTTAGCTGAATAATTGACTAACAGGCAGGACTAATAGAACCAGGAGAGGCTGTGAGTGACAGGAACCTGAACCAGGAAGGAAATGACCAGGGCTCTAGGACAAGCTCCATTCAAGGTCACATAGCTAGGCAGAGGCTGTACTGAGCCCCTTCCTATAGGGCTCAAGCAGGAACCTCAAGCATAGCCAGGAGGGAGAAGCCAACCACCTGGGCTTTCCCACCAGCAACCTTAAGCCTCTTGACTTCCTAGTCCAGTCTGTACTGTCCAGACTACTGAGCTCCATTCATAGCATGCCATTAAACCAGAAAGCTTCGCCTGGCTATTTGGAGAGAATAAGAGGGGGAAAGGCAGTAAGAAGAGTTAAGGTCAGACCCAGGAAGGACCTCCTGGAAGTGAGACTCCCCAGAAAGCCAGGTGGACTCTGGACTCTCCTGCCCTGAAGACCAGGAAGCCCCACGGGAGATGAAGAAGTAACCTTAGAGGACATACTGCTTGACATTTCCACCTGTATCCCTAACCCCAGAGTCCAGTACTAGGAGAAGGTGATTCCCAGGATTGGGAGAGTGTCAATCCATCAATTTCCTGATACTAGTCAGGAACTAATGGAACTGAGGAATGCTCCCAGCCCAGATGGGAAGCTGCTGATTAGACAGAGCAGTTCAGTGTCACTGCGGCCTCTTTCTCCCCAACAGCCACTCTGGGGGTAGAATCCGGAGGAGGCCCACCTTCTGTTTTCACTCCACAGGATCCCCACAATTAATGCTGCCTCTTCAGCTCAGAGTCTAAGATGGGTAGGGGGCTAGGACAAAGGACAAAGAAGGGGCTGGAGGTGGGGTGGGGACATTGGAGGAGCCACATGTCTCCATGCCCAGGCAGAGGGAATTGAGAAAGACACAGAACTCTCTTCGTAACTCTCAATGTCACTTTAAAGGGTGTTCATGGTTACTTTATTCTTCACTCTTAAAGTCTCGAGGATATAATAACATTTCTAAGTGGCATCTTCTGTGGGGAAGTTCCCATTGGCTGCAGGCCCAGCCAGTGCCATTTCTATTCCAACCCCTTTCCCACAGCCCAGCAATGCATTTATCCCAGCTCAGAAAGCAAAGCTCGATCCCACTGGAAGTCCCCTTTGATATCCATCCTCCATCCTTTCTGCTGTAGCACCAGCTCTCTTTCCTCCTGCCCTGCCCCCAAATTGAAAGGGAGTCTTTTTGGTCCCTGAAATGAACAAAGCTTGAATCAAAAAATAAGTCTGCTGTTCAGGAGGTAATCCTCGACACCCTGCCACCCGTCATTCCCTGCCACGACTGTCCCCATCATGTCCCCTCCTGGGAACTGGCCTGGGATGTGGGGATTAAAAGAAAGACCTAGGATGAGTCAGGCTGAGTGGACCTGAGGAAAAGGAAAGAATGAGGGAGGGGTGGAAATGGGTGGCCTTTGGGCTGAGTCACAGTAAACCTAAACCACCAGCTGTTTGAGCCCAGAGTAAAAATCGTTAATCAGTTTGGGGCTTACATATCCACTAACGAATTTCTCTCTATTCCCAGAAGGTTTGTCTGTCCAGAGCGACAACCCTCCCTGGCAGGGGGCCAAGCAAAGAGCTCCTGGGGCTGGGATAGCTCTTTGGATCCTCCAGGCCTGTCCCTCCTAGTTCCCTTTCTTCCATGTCACTTGCGGGGTCTGAGATCTTACAGGAGAAGGGGAATGGAGGGGTTTGTGTCAGCTGGGGGTTCCAGGGGCCCCAGGGGTAAAGGATTCAGTAAAAGAATGAGAGAGAAATGCTTTGGTTAGCCTAATGCCTGGCACATAGTAGGTTATCAATTCATGAAGCTAATTCTCCTTCTCTGCCTCTCTTATTACCCAGAGAAATAGGCCCAGCCACACTTGGGCTCCAAGAAAGAATGATCAAAAATGGCAGCTGAGGTCTGGGCGTGTTGAATAATGGTCAAGCACTTGCCTAGCATGCACCAGGCCCTGGATTCTGTCCCCACACTGAAGAAAAAAGGGCAGCTGAATGAATTTGGGTAAGAAATGAAAAGCTTCCTGCCTAGGCCTGTGAACCTAGAAGGCTGTAGAAACTCTGACCCCCAGGTTTGGTTTTCAATGTCGACAGTTCCTGCTACCACCTACCTCAGCCCCGGAAACAGGAGCTGAATGGACAGACTGCCCCTGCCTGGTGCATCTTGTGGCCTAAGGACAATGGAGTTGCATAGTAAAGGAGGCCCCATGTCACTGCCACTGGAGGTAGATCTATCCCATTATCTATATATGGATGGCCATAGTTGCCAGAGCCTTGCCACCTGCTGTACCACTCTCCCCCTTCCCCACCTGCCACCATACAGAGCTGTGGCCCTAGTGTTAAATGTGCAAGGTATAGGAAGAGATTCAAGCAAAACTAAGATAGAGTCCACAGGGAGCTTGCATGTCTGCAGAGGGAGGCCAGAGGTGATCAATTGAAGGGCAGAGTGCATTCTGGGAAAGACACCCAAATAGGCCAATCAGTGCTTCCTCATGGGACCTCAAACCAGAGCCACAGCTCCAGAGGTTTTGCAGGTTCACCTGTCAGTGCTATGGGCATTGGGCTCCCTACCTAAAGTTTCAGTTATGCACTGGCTAAAATAATTTTCAAACCTGCAGCTCTGACAGTTGGCATCAAGGATTGTGATCCCGTTGCTTGGAGGGGTTATGGTTATCCTTTGCAACCTGTTACTGACTAGCTGTGTGACAGTAGTGGCTTTCCCTCCCTGAACTCAGTCTTACCATCTATAACATGGGAGGAGAGTTGGCAGGAAGCCACATGAGATATAGTCTGTCTTTATAAAGTCAATCTGGGTGCTGGTTCTGAGCCAGAGTAAGGTGATCCCAGTTCTGCTCAATCCTATCCTCCAGGAGCTTGACCTACTCCTCTGTTACTCTCCCAACAGGTGCCAAACTCAAATGCTCACATTCCTTAGGGCATGGATGGATGCAGCCCAGGACCCTAGGTGGGCTCTTTTAGAGCAGTGCTCTGGCAAGAGGCTCCACCAATCCAGGATTAGATAACAGCCTATGTGGCCCTCCACCTCAGAGAGAAGGGGATCCACTGGAGGCAAGGGCTGCCTGTCACCCAGTACCAGAGGTCAGAAGAGGAGCTGGTGGCTCCTCCATTAGGGCTACTACAAAAGAATAGCATTGACTGGGTAACTTTCTGGTAAGCATGAGCGAGTGAAGTGACACAAAAGGGCCATGAAGGAGATTGCATCATTTATGTCCATTTTACAGATGTGGAAACTCACTGGCCTAATGTCTAACAGCTGGGAAGTGGCAAAACCTGCATTTGAACCTAGGATTATCTGCCATCAAAGTTTATCCCCCCAGCCTTTAGTGCTTCCAGGCCTGTCCCAATTTATTCCCACCTCCACCCCTGCCAATTCAGGTGACCTGCTGCCATGTCAGGAATTGACAGAGGCCTGACAGGCTTTAAGGGTTGCCAAATTCAGGTTCCTCCCTCCAGGGTGAAGGAAGCACAGTGCAGAAAATATTTGATGATATGGAGACGTGTTGGTGGTACAGTGACACATGGGAACCTCAGGGTACATTACAGAAGTGTGCAAATGGGCCACGGGTATGTGAACAGGGGCTCGGCCTCCCTCATCACCTCCCTCATCACCCTATAAGTCAAAGCCACAGGAGCTACCATCTCACATTTGTTAGGATGGTAATCCTCAAAAAATCAAAAGTTAACAAGTGCTGCCAAGGATGGGGAGACAAGGAATGCCATACACACTGTTAGTGGGAATGGAAAATGGTGCGTCCACTACAGAAAACACTCTAGAGTTTCCGCAAAAAAATAACGATGGAAGGAGCACGTGATCCAACAATCGTATTTCTGGGTGTTTCTCCAAAGGAACTGAAATCATGATCTGAAAGCAGTATTTGCATGCCCATGTTCATAGCAGCACTATTCATAATAGCTAGGAGTCAAAAAATAGCTAACCATTGGTGGATGAATGGACAAAGAAAAAACATATATGTGTATATGAGGAATATTGTTTAGCCTCAAAAGAGAGGAAAATCCTGTCATATGGATGAACCTTGAGGGCATTACATTCAGTAAAATAAGCCAGACCCAGGACAATAATTACATGATTGCATTTATGCAAAGTCTCCGAAATAGTCAAACTCACAGAAGAAGAGAAAATAGTGGCTACTGGGGGCTGAGGGTTGGGTAAATAAGGGCACAGATGTGCAATGGGTGTAGAGTTTCAGACATGTAAGATGGAAAATTCTAGAGCCCTACTGTGCTTGTAGTTAACAACACTATTTTGTACACTTAAAATGTTGCTATGAGCCAGATCTCATATAGTGTGTTTTTCTATCACAATAAAAAAAAATCACATCAGAATGGTCACTATGATCTCATGTAAAAAAGGATATATGGATGGGTTGGATGGGGGGGTGCCTGGGTGTTTGTGTAGAGAGAAAATAATGACTAGAAAGAAAGGTGTCAAAAGTTAATGGTGGTTTTCTCTGGCTAATGGGATTATAGGTTCTAAGTTTTTCATTTTTTTGGTACCAGGGATTGAACTCAGGACCTCATGCTTTCCAGGCAGATGCTGTGCCACTGAACTATATCCTCAGCCTAGGCTCTATATTCTGAGTAATATTTTCTGTGGTTTTCTAATCTTCTACAGAGAGCATGCATTATTTTTTTTATCACTTCCCCTCACCCCTCAAAACATGAGAAAGGAAAAAAAAAAAGAAATAAACCACCCAATCAAGGACATTGGTAGATTTGGAGCCATTCCATCCCAGCTGTGCCTCTGCCGGCTGTGTGACCATGGACAAGTCACCCAGGCCCTCTGGGTTGCAAATTCCTCACCTCCGCAGCGGGTGTTACAGTATCACATTTCTTTGTCTTTCCTGCAAAGCAATTTATGTTTTTTTTTCCCCTGTTCCTTTGAGGGAGATGCAGAACCAAAGTAGAGAAACTGGCATCTTTCTCTGTAGCCAAACCTCCAAGATGCAAGCAGGAGCTGAGTGGGGCCTTTGTCTCCACCAGAACAACCCCCTCTGCCAAATTCAGAGATAGAGGAGGGTGTGGCTATAATCTCTGTGTGGCCTGAGTTTATCAATCTGGAAAATGTGAGCACGTGATTAGGTCAGACCCCTGTGCTGTGGAGCTGGTGAGGAGTGAAGGTCCAGGGTTAGGCCATGACAAGGTCTACTGCCAGGCCACAGCAGCCTACCCACTGAGGACAAGATACTGGCCACTCTGGGGGAAGAGTGGAGGGCAGGCCTGCCAGCTGACAAGAACAGGTTAGTGAAGCCAGCATACATTCCCCTCACTTCACACTCCTACCCAAGCCCCCCAGCCAGGCAGGTGCTCTGTCACTTTTGTTGCTACACTTCAAGTCTTCAGTACTTGGGCCAGTGACTGCGTCATTTCTGTAGGCCCTCACTCCAGTATCATGGCAAGACAATGTGGCTCAGGGACAGCTGTCACCCTCTCCCCAGATGGCCCACTCTTGACAATCAACACCAGGCCTGACTATCTTCCTGGACTCTGTTGACTGACATCACAATTTCCAGGACAAGTGATTGATCAGGACAGCCAAGAGCAAGAGGCCCAACTGTGACCCACAGCTACTGGGTCCTAGGCCTAGAAGAAACTTCAGGTTGTCTGGGGACTGCACAGTCTCTGGGGTACCCAAGCCATATCCAGAAATCCTTAAAAAAGCCTGGAAACAGACTTGGTGGAGGGGAAGTCTGTGAAATTAATCCTACAGACCCTTTGCTACAGGCAAACTCCATCCTCCTCTAGCCCTGGGAACCCAGAAAGCTTCCCGATACTCAGGACCAAGCACTCCTTCTTCAGAGCTGTTTTATATCCCCTTTCCAGACACCCCTGGGTGTCACCCTCAGGAAACAGAATCAACTCCTTAGCCTTCCCCACAAAGACTGATAATTCTCAGGCTCTGAGAATCCTAGAACATTTGAGCTAGAAAAGATTATTAAATCCAACTCCAACCCACCCTCCTCAGACATACCCATTACACAGAAAGGTCTACTGAGGCCCCCAAAAGGAAAGGTCCAATCGCAGGTTCAAAGTTAACCAGACCACCCCCTCCACCTACCTCTAGGGCCTTCCAGCACACTCTCAACCTCCACCTTGGAAGCAGCAGGGGGCTGCAGCAACATATCCCAGGGGCTTCTCTTGGCTAGGGCAGTTGGGAACTTTGGGGTGTCCACCACACCTAATTCCCCGAAGTCAAGGGCCTCAGCCCTACACAGCCCAGCACTGCACTGTTCTCCTCTACCTTTGCAGAAGGCAGGAGAGGAAAAACTGTCTTCATAGCTTCACAGCTTGCTGCCTTTGGTCTAGAGTCTGTCTGTCTGTCTCTCTCTCTCTCACACACACACACGCACACACACACGCACACACACTACCAGTCTTGCCCAACTCCCTTGGTTCCTCTGACTTGGCTTCCTCTGCTTCTGTCTCTCTCCATACCTGTTCTTCTGTTTCTCTGCACCGGTTCCGAGGCGCTTTCTGCCTCTCTTCCTGTGGTGTCCTGTCTCCCGTTTTCTACATCTTGTACCCTCTCAGAGTTTGCCTCTGCCCTGTGAATGCAGAAACTGATTCTCACCTCACCCCATCCTGGAGTGAGAAGGGACATCTGGAACAGGCTCAGGTGACACTTTCAGAGCCCCAGACTGTGTCTGGGAGTCAAAATCAACCAAGTCTCCTTCTCCATACCAGGCCCTTCCTGAGTCTGGTCCTGGGAATACCCAATGCAATGAACCTTCTGGGAAGAAGGAATGCTCCTGACTCTCTGTGGGTCCTACGGGCCTGAGAGCCAGATCCATCTGCTTCCCAATGCTAGCCAAGGGTATTCCTCACTAGAAATCTCCAAGGCAGGCAGAGTGGCAGTGCCTTCCTGCCTTATAGATGAGGCCCTGAGCTTCAGAAGCAAAAGGACTGGTTCAGGACATGTAGCCAGGCAGTTACAGATCCAGGAAAAGGGTGAAAACCACTGAACAAACATCAGCTGTTCTAAACTGTCCCCACCCCAGCTCTGCTCCCTGAACCATGGATGCACGAGTGAAGAGGCAGGGAGAATGCTCCCTGATGTGAAGACTCAGTCCACAACCACTGTGATCAAGGCCTTTGAGAAAATACAAAGATAGATGCCAAGAAGTGCTAATATCCCTCCTGGGAGAACTAGAATTAGAGCTAGAGTTCCCTGTTCCAAAGTACTCTTTCACACTGACATCTTCCTGAGGAAAAGAGCAGTCTGTCTCCTGCCCACATCTACTAGGAAGTTCATGGCAGACAGGGAAGGGGATTAAAGTGTATCATCCAAGCCCTCAGTCACAGCCCTTCTTGCCATGCCCCCAGGCACCAGGGGCCCAAGCAGTCCAGGCACTCTGTTGGTATTGACCAAGCAGCCTCCACCAGCACCAGCTCAGGCCGTTCTCAAAAGGCAGAATCTCTACTCCAAACAAGTGGGGTCGGGTGGTCAGGGTAGGAGGGTGTTCCCTGGCCGGCTGTCCCTCTAGAACCTGGGAATTGGTCATTGTGTTTTCCTCTTAAATTCTTTTTTCCCCTCCTAAATTCTGAACTTGGTCCAAAATGACCTTGTGCTGGCTCCCAGGCTTTTGTGGGAGAAGGGCCCAGGACATCTCTTGGACAGCGATGCCAGGAGGAGAAGTTCTCTGGCCTAGCTTCCTGCCCCCATCACAAATTCTGGCTTGCAGAGGGGAGATGTCAGCACTATGAGGCAGGCATTCTTGCACTTTTCTTCCTACTCTATCTGAAGTGCCTCCAACAGTGTCCAGAACACAGAAGGTACCCAGGAAATAATTGCTGAATTGAATAAATGAACTATTGTTATATCAGAAGCCCCATAAGGAGAAAAAAGACGGCTTTAGAGGCTCAGGTTTGTCACTTGCATTTCCTGTGCAGGATGGGGGAAGGCATACCTCTGTAAAGCTCACACTCAGTGCCAATCCTAGTGTGCCTGGCACATAGCACTGAAAGATCCTGCCTTCTCCAGAGGGCCCTGCCAGGCCCAAGAGGAATGGAACAATGGGGCTTCCTATGTTGTGTTCCACAGAGGCCAGCCACAGCACACCCTGGTCCTGAGTCATACACTTGCACTGTCTGCCAGGCAGAGTACTTGGAACCCATTCTGCAGCAGAAGAGACTGAGGCCTGAGGCCTGAAGAGAAAATTCCAGTAGTCAGATCAAGGTCACTTAGCAGGTCCGAGGTTGAGTGGAGCTTGGAGACCAGGGCTCCTGCTTTCTTGCTGGGCTTGGGGAGGGTTCAGGGAAGAGAAGGTCAGAAAAGATGCCCTAAGGACTGTCCAATCTCAGTGCCCACACCAAGCCTGCCATCTTGGAACACCTGGCATTCTTTAACCACCATATTCACCACCCTCTGTTTCTTAACTATATTGCCCTTGTCCCTGCCTGAGGAGCAGGTGTAGGGGCCCAAGTGGCTGTGACCACTGCCTGGGCCCCAGCCTCAGCCCACTCTTGTCTCAGTCCTATCTGCAGCCACCCATTTCCACTCCTCTCATCAGCTGGAAACTCTATCCACACTCACATTTGCTCCCTTATATCTCTCTCCTTTGTTTTATGGGGTGGCTGTGGCAAGAATGGAATGATGGGGGGTGTACAGCTCAGAGACTGTCGTTTATTAGTTCTCTCTTCCCCGGGAAATGAGGGGCTGCAGCTGGCCGGCGATATGGGTGGGGTGAGCTGGCCTCTGGCTGCTGGGAAGGCCGCACATCTGGGGGTGGGGGCCTGGAAGCAAAGCTGAGATGAATTACCTGTGTGTGCTGGGAGAATCAATTGGGCATGCGGGCACGGTGCCTGCTCTGCTGGAATTAGGGAGCAAGGCTTGGGGCTCCAGTTGGGGACCTGGGAGCAGTAGAGTCCCCATGGTGGGGGCAGGCAGTGGCAGTGCCTTGGAAAATCCAGCCTCCCTGAAAAAGAAGAAAGAGCTATTTTCTAACTCAGAGAAAAAATCTTGCTAAAGAGAGCCTGCCCTTCTCCATGGCTTCCCCTTCTAGCCACACCACAACCACATACTAGCCACCCTCCACACCCAAGCCAAAGTCTCTTCCAGCTGGGACTTCATGTTCTGTCCTCTACCCAGCTGGCATGTCCTGAGACTCCATAATGCAAACACACACACTTCTCCCCTTCTTTCTCTCAACATCCCCCTCTACCCACTTCCAAGGCTTCTATTGGTGACAGCACTACTTCTCAGCTATGTACAGCCTCACTTTTCCTCATCTGGAAAATGGAGCTAATCATTCCAAACCAGAATGTTCTGAGGTTTCTAAGTCATTAACAGGTAACACCTGGCCCTTGGGCATGTTCATGGTGGAACTGGGTGCAGTGGGAATAGGGTTGAGTGGAAGGGAGTTCAAATATAGACTCTGCGACTGACTAGCTAAGCGACCTTAAGGAGCTTGTTGCTTAGCTCCCTGAGCCTCAGTTTCCTCATCTGCAAAGTAGGAATAATAATCTCCACCTTACAAAGCAGCTAGGAGACTTTAGGGCAGACCCGTCGGGAGGTGCAACTTCAGCTAGCTGGGATGTGTGCAGTCAGGAGGCCAGAGATGTCCTCATGCCCTTCCCCTCCTAGGCTCCATCCCAAGGCCCTTCACAGGAATGTGCCTCCTCTGCTCCCCAGGCGCCTCCGGGACAGCTAGCAGGCGGCTTGGGGTCAGAGAGCCCAGTGGGCCTCTGGGGCATGAAGGTACTGCTTGCCTGGCTGCTGGGGACAGCAGAGGTAGTCTCTCCTTCCCACACCTCCCTGCCCCCTATCCCCACAGCCATTCGGGTCCCTTGCTCTCCAGGAGGCAGCCTCCTCTCTGACATCATCTGTAGTCAATTCCCCTGAGAGCCATCCCCAATTTTCATTTCCTCTCACTAATCCTCACACGCAGTCCCTTTGCACAGCCCGGAACAGCCTCTGTCCCGGAGCTGGCTCCACTCACCAGATATGTGTTGCAGTTCACAAGCCCAGGTTTCTCAGCTGAGAGGGCTTTGTAGAGTTCATCTCCAGTCCCCTTCCTCCAGAGCCCTGTGGTGCGGATGGGGGGAGGGGGCAGGGCCCCACCCAATCACTCAGCACCTTTGCACTAATTCCAAAAGGGCACCCTCTGTAGGCAGAGGCGATCTATACTGGCATGTGCAAGATTAGAAAGCTAAGTGTGGGCTGGATTTCAGCCCCTACTCACACCCTCGGCCAGACACCCTTGTACAGTTCACATCCTGATCCAGTATCCATGCTGGCCCTGGGAGACACACTGAGCTTTGGAAGGCACGTTCAGAAAGTCTGGAGTGGGTTTCAGTTAGAGCGCTGCATGAAAAGCCAGAAAGGTTCTAGTAAGACCTGCAGCAGCTCAGGACGTAGCAAAGCACCAAAGGAAAGTGATTTCCTCTGTGGCGGGTTGCATCTGAGCAAATGTGCAGACGGTAAGGGCCATTCATCTCTGGATTCCCGTGGTTAGAGAGCAGGGCCAGGGCCAAGGGTAGGTGGGAGCAATGGGGCAGAGAGGAAGTTCATGATGAAAACCAGAGGAGTAGAGCAGGTGTTCTGTTTGTAGAACAAGAGGCCAGGGCTGAGGTTCAGCTTGCAGCAGTGTACTTAGGGCTGAAGACTGATAAAAGGAGAGGGAGGTCAGTATTGCAGGTCTGAGAGGGTGACGGTCCTGCCTTAGGTCTGATCGCTGCCACTTGTGGAGCCAGCGGGAGGGAGATGATCAGGTCTGTGCACAAGTCTGGCTTCTTCCCAGTCTGGCAGCTCCTGTTCCTCTGTCTCCTTTTAGCCCCGGGACCCTAAGTTTGCAAATGACCAGTAGATCAGCAGATGACATTTATTTAGTGTTTTCACATTCCAGCTCTCTTGTGCCTTGAAGGGAGCAAATCTCCGACCTGTTTCAATCTTTACCCTGGCAGAGTCCTATTTATCTTTTAAGCCTAATTCAATGTCACCCTGCCCTGACATCCTCTCAACTCCCATGGCTTCTTGGACTCAAACTGTCACCACACAGACCACACTGCACTGGATCTTTGTTTCTCTGCCACCCCAACCAGACAGGGCCTTTGAGCCTGGCTCTCAGAGGAATTTAAGAAATGGCTATCAAGTGGATGCCTGAAGCAAAACGGACACATGTTCACACAGAGGTCGCTGGTTGCTGGGTCTGAGTAGGGCTATGAACTTGACAGGTGGGTTGCAGAGTAAAGGTCCCTGACTGCCCTCATTGCCAGGCTCCAGGCTGTGTCTAGCATCAGGGTGGAGGCATGGTAGTAGGGGCAAGGAGGTAGGACAGGGGCAGTGGTTTGTGGAGTGGGATCCCCATTCATCCTCAGCTCACCCTCCTGACTGGCATCAAGCTCTGGACAAGCTCCAGGAAGCCAAGCCAGAGGATATCCAAGTGACATCTGACCCGTTCCCCTGATGGGCACCATGCCAATGTTCTGTCTTGCTTGGCATGCCAGAAGAGTGTCAGCTGTCCCCTCGCTGGCCATCCTGGAGGCTCTGTCTTCCTAGAGCGGCCTGACTGGGGGCCCCAAACCCTGCTCCATATCACCCGTCCAATTCCTCTTCCACTGATTCAGGCCAGAGACGGCATGGCCGAGCAAGGAGAACTGAAGCCAGAAAGCTTAGCCTCTTAGATTCTGGACTAGGCTTCCCATTAACCGGTCAGGTGACTATGGTTGAGTGTCTGATCCTCACTGACCTTTTCATGGCTGGGGCCTGATAGCCTCTGGGAAGGATGATGGCTTCTAGGAAAGCCATAAGAGAACTGACTTAGGTGCTGGAGCAAGGCCCTCACTACCCTGGCAAGCAACGTCCGGCGCCCACCCGTCCACCCGCCACCCGCCTGTCTGCCTGAGCCTGCACCCGGCGGGCTACAGGCTGAGGAAGCATAATCATGCTAGGCTATTTCAGACCCATTATCTCAGCTCAGCTCCTGCTTCCTGAGCAGGCCCCGAATTAGCCCGCGCTTTGTTCTCAAGTGCATTTGTCAGATCCCTTGGCCTGTACCTCTGGGAGGAGAGAGAGGAGGGAGGGAAGGCAGGGGCGGGGAGGGGGCGGAGAGGGAGTGGGAGGAGGAACCCGACGCTAATTAAGTCTCGTTAAAAAAAAAAGACGACAATGAGGAATAAGGAGAAGAAGAAAGAAAACCGAAGTGGAAGGGGGAGGGAAAGGCTTGCTGAGGAAGCAGAACAGCCGCTGGGAGACACACACAGAAACGAGCAGGCACACACACACCCACAAAAAGACATGCAAACACACAGAGCTCTCCAGCCTGGCAGCCTGCGCCCGCTCTGCCTGCATTCAGTCCTGCCTTCTGCACTCTGGCTGGGTCCCACTTAGGCTCAGACCCTGTGTATGCCCAGGGCTGCCCAGCTCCTCAGGAGCTTGAGGCCTTTCAGGACCTCAGTTCCACATTTGTTATAGGGGAAACCCCAGGCCCACAGAACAAGGCTGGTGGGAAAAATCAGGAGCTCTGTGCTGTTCACACACATAGTTCAGGAGTGGCCCAGCCGCAAGCAAGTCTCCCTCCAGGCTGTGCCCTTCCTGGGTCAGGCCTGGTTATATCTCC
The DNA here is from genome assembly GCA_004363535.1 of Dasyprocta punctata. Taxonomy (NCBI): domain Eukaryota; kingdom Metazoa; phylum Chordata; class Mammalia; order Rodentia; family Dasyproctidae; genus Dasyprocta; species Dasyprocta punctata. The sequence continues at coordinate 20,216 of RJWM01018283.1, read as the reverse complement.
ACCTCTGAGCTGTTCTCAGAGCTAGGGGTGGTCCAGTGCCAGGGCTTGAGCTCTGCCGGTCTCCTGCCCCTCCTGCTGCTGTTGGACTGTACCCGGCCACCACCAGCCCAGGCTGTTTTCATGGACAATTGCTTGGGCAACAAACAAAGCTGCCCAGGGGCAGGGAGGCCTCTGCATCTCCACAAAGGTCCCAAGTATCCCTAATGAACTAACTCTAGCTCTCTTTCTCTCTCAGAATTCTTGGTTTCTTAGTAACTCACATCTCCCAAGGCAGGAGCCCAGCTCAGTGCCAAGCCTGCCTTTCACACCACTTCAGCCAGGCCCCTGGGAGATTAGAAGATGTAGGCTCAGAACATCCACTCCATCTCTCCTAGCTGGGTGTCAGGCCTTCCCATCTGCGAGATATAGTGACCTCTACTACCCCTGCTCACCCTAGACAGGGTCACCACCCCAGGGAAGAGTAGTGTCTCATGCCACCCAGAAAGAAGGGGCCTTGGTGAGCTCCTGAGAGGGCTTTTGAAGATGAAAGTTCTCTCTATGTGTCATGACCAATATTTATGCTCCTGCTAAGGTTCAGAGCTGTTTCAGAAGTTCTTCTAGCCCAAAGCATTCCTATAAGCATCTTAACAGCAAGAACACTCAATTAGAGATCAGATGGTCCTGGATCCAAATCTTTGCTCTGCAAATATACTGGCCATAAGACCTTGAGCAAGTCAACTCTTCTTTTTAGGGCCTCAGTTTCCTGCATTGTATGATGGGGTTATGACTGTCCCTACCCCAGAGTGCTGGTGAGGATGACGTGAGATCCTGTGTGCACAGTGCTTAGCACTGTGCCTAGCACACAGTAGATGCTCAATACATCAGACTGTTATAACTACTGCTTCTGCCTGTTTCCCTACATCATCCCCACCCCATCAGGCCCAGGCCACACTCAATCCTCTCAGAGCAGTTCAGGTGCCCCATGGCTGGCAGGGCAGATGGATGGGATGAAGGAAGGCCCTGCTCAGGGGAAGCAGGGCCAAGACTGCAGGGGTCCAGTTAGCACTTGGACTCTTTTTACACTCTCTGTTGGGCCAAGAAGGCATGGAGACCAGAATGGTGGGGCCTCAGGCTGACCTAGGCACTGAGGTCAGGAATAAGGGATTCAGCACAGGGAGTATTTGGATCTAAGAGCAGGAAGCGTATGGTCTAGGATCGGGAGGCCTGGCTACCAGCCCCAAATTTCCAGGGACTGTATCTTTGGCTGATTCCCTGCCCCTGTATTGGTAACAGCTGACACCCCTCCCCCAGTGACAAGGTTGTGAGGGCTCCAGGCTACAAAACTGGAGGTCAGTGCTGAGACCCCCACCAGCTCAGTAAGGTCAGTGGGTAGACCTCACCCACATCTCTTCGCTACCCTCTCTGGCAGGGCTGTCTTGCAGCATCTTCTGCAGCTCACCCTCTGAGTCTTTCCACCCCACATTCCTGCACAAGCCTTCAAGCAGTCCCAAACTGAGCTGGGGCTCCGATGGGATACACAGCTAGCAAGTTCCCATTGTCCGCAAATCGGGACCAGCTGTGAGCAGCCTGATGCCCCGGGCTCATGGCCGCTCCCACTCCTGCTGCAGTTTGAGAAGAAGGGGGAAAAGGGAGCTCGCTGCCTGCCTGCCTGACTGCTCCCCCAAAGTGCACTCCCACACACCCATATGCACACACCCACCCCCACCCCCCACACACAGAGTGATCAGCTCCCTGGCCAGGAACAATCAAGTATTATGAATAAAGATGTGCAGCTGGACAGAGAATTCCTCCACACCCACCTGACCCACCTGGGAGCACAGCCTTTCTCCCCAACCAGTCCCATGCCCTGGCATGTGGAAATGCAGAAGCCAGTGTCAAGGAGGCATAGGACTGCTCCAGCCTGGTACTGCCCTCAGCAGAGCTCCTCAGTCCTCTGGGAAAAGATTGCTTAACTCCATTATGTCATAATTTCAGGAACTTGTGAAACAGGCATGCTATGACTTTAGCCACCAGGACTGGTAGAGGAGGAAGCCACACACTAGGGAGACTGGGGCTGGAACTTGATTCCAAGGCAGGAAGCTTGGTCCAGTAAAGTGTAGACCCTGACCTTGCTCAGGCTTGGCGTTGGGGCAGGAATGACAGGAGACCAAAGGGTAAGTGACTGTTGGCAGCAGAGCAGTAAGTCTAGAAAGTCCAAATTTGACAACAGCATTCTAGCCAGACCCTGAGCATACAGAAAATAGCATCCAGACCCAGGCAAGACTTGGGTGGGGGCTTTAGACAGAGTGCCAGGCCTATAGGAAAGAGATGTGCTTTGCTAGACAAGAAGTCAGACAGTTTGTTTCCATGTATGACTGGGAGTAGCAAGGAAGTCACAATGGACACAAGTTGGGCCCGAGAATCCTGCCATCCCCAGGTACTACAGCCTATTGAAAAATTCTACCCTTTCTATGGCAGCCCTCGCCAAACCTGCCCCTGTGTCCTGCCTCTATCTCCAGCTCCACATATACCCTTATCTCCCAAATCTAGTGATACTGAGGTGGCCTGCTCAGGTCAGCATGAGCTTCACATTTGAGGATGGAGCTTTAGGCCAGCAAATGTCATTCCTGCCCACCCAATGGAACCCCATAGGAAACTTTAGGGAACAAAGTTCCCAAGGTCCAGGCCATACCCCAGACCAACTGAGTCAGGTGTCTGAGAGTGGGATCCAGCCAACACTAATTAGTAAAGCTTCTCCAGTGAGTCTAATGTGCAGCCAAAGCTAACAGCACCGTTAGTGGCCAGCCTCCAGGAGAGGGTCCCAGAACATAACCTCTGAAAGTAGAGAGGCCTGAATGAAAAACCACACTCTGCCACTGACTTAATTGTGTTGCATTGGGCAGACTAACTAACCACTCCAAACCTCAGTTTCTCTACCTGTAAAACCCAACCTCTGTAATTGTTGGGAGGCTTTGATGTAAAAATGCATGCAAAGATCTTAGCATGATACACAGTAAGTGACCGACAAATGTGAAAAGTATTGTTAGCTGGAGAAGTGGATGGGGAGTGAGGCTGACATACCAGTTGAAAGTCATCTCTTTGCATCTAGAAACCTGGAAACTCAGGTTACAGGTGGGCAATGTCAATGACTTCCCAGAAGAGTCAGATTATTTCATTAATGGTGGAAGCGTAAAGTGTCCAAGTCAAGAAATCATCAGGTCCCATCCACATGTGGTTCAAAAATGGAAACGGAGGACAGAAAGGAAAGACATGAAAAATCTTACATCTTGCACACCTACTATATGCCAAGCACTGTGTTGGCATAGAAGGGGGCACAGAAGTGAATATGACAAGTCCCTGCTCTCAGACGCTTCAGAGTCTGGTGGGGAGATCTGTCACTCACAAAGGAGGGGAAGTGATTGGTTTTCCTGGGTGGAAAGTTGTGTCCACTTGGAAAACTTCAGAGGAGGCTTCAAGAGGCAGACATGGGCCTGGAAGAAGGTGCTCCAGGCAGAGAAGAGGACATGGGAAGGTCACTGAAGGTTGTGGAGCAGGGCTAGCCTTTGCACTCTTTGTATGGAGGGTTGTATGGTTTCTGTATAGAGGATGGAGGGAAAGGTAGAAGCAGGGAGGCCTGCTGGGACTACTCCACCACTCAGGAAACAACTGATGTGGACTTGACTCTCTCAGCCCTCTGCTGTTTCCTATGTCCCCACCTCTCACCACAGATCACCTCGTCTCGGTAAGACAGCACATGCTGTCCTTCAGACAGGAAGTTCTGTTAATTGCAATATATTCTACCATCCTACTGCCAGCTGTCCCATAGGCCCTTCTCCCTCTTACTGTGATGGAAGATGAGATCCTTCTTATATGTCAGACCAATCCTTCAAGTTGTACTTCAGGCCCACCCTTCTTACCTCCTCTGGACTTCTTATCCTGACTCCCTTTCTATCAGCTCATTCCCTATAACAAAAACCACAAGTTTGGTATTTTCCCCTATTTACAGGACAAGAAAGGACAGGAAAAGACAGGACAGATCAATACAGAAATGACATGAAAGGGAAGAGAAAAGAAGAAATAGAAGAGAACAGGCCAGTATGGTGGTGCACACCTATAATCCCAGGAGGAACACAAGTTTAAGGCCAGATCAGGCACTTTAGTGAGACTCTATCCCAGAAAAAGAAAGAAGGGGGGAGAAAAAAAATGAAAAAAGAAAAGAAAATGAAAGGAAAGAAAAGAAAAGAAAAGAAAAGAAAGAAAAGAAAAAATCCATGCCTTTCTTTTAACCAATATCTCCTTCCAGCTATGGCTTCATTTCTATGCTTTTCTTCACAGGGAGACTTCTTGAAACAGTCATCGATACTCTATCTCTACTTCCTTGCCTCCCATTCATCCATCAATCGCTGCTTTCTTGCTTTGACCCTCCTTTCTCCACTCAAACCACTCTTGTCAAGATCACCAAAAACTGCTGGCTTGCCAAATCCAGCAGGCACTTCTGAGCTGACATTATGAGAGGTGAGCCAGGCTGGTGGCTGAGAGCAGGGCTTTTGGAGCCAACCTGCCTCAGTTTGAACCTCGATTCTACCACAGTCAAACTGTGTGACCTTAATATAAATTTCTCTAGGACTCAATTTCCTAATCTGTAACATAGAGATGATGATAATAGCACCCACGGTGGAGGGTTGATGCAAAGCTTAAGTGAAATCACACAAGCTAAGCCCTTCAGCACCACACTTGGCTCATGGCACACTCCATTTGGGTAGCTCCGGCCATTGGCAACTATCTGACTTGACTTCTCAACAGAATTCCTCCATGTTGACTAACTTCCTCCTTCTGTAGAAAGTCCCTTCTCACATCCCTGTGACAACATACGCTCCTAGTTTTTCTCCTACTTTGCTAGTTCTTCAGGTCACTCCTTATCTATGCAATGTCTTTGTACTGGAATTCCTTACAAACATGTCCTGGACTCTCTCCTCTCCTCTCTGCACTCTTTCCCTCAGGAGCTCAGCCTTTCCCAAATGCCATCGATATGCTTGCAACCCAAATGTCCAAGACCATCCCAACCACGCTTTTCTGATCTCCAGGCTCATTTATCCAACCACCTACTTTGATATCATTACTTAAATTCTTTGACAATAGTCCAAACTTTACATGTCAAAGAGGCAGTATACATTCACCCATAATCCTTTTCTTCCCCAAAGTTTCTTATCCTAGTAAATGGCACCACTTACCAGTTGCTCAAGCTAAAGCCAGGAATCATCATGGATTCTTTCCTTCCCCTCACTCCTCACGTTCAACTGATCCTTAGGTTGTATTGTTCTACCTTGAGGAGACCCCATCCATCCATCTCCCTCTGCCTGCATGGCCACTGCCATCTTCTCTTTCAGGGACAACTCTGTGGGACACCTCAGTCTTGTCCCTGCTTCCTCTGTTACCCAGCTACAGTCTGATCTCTGCACAATCATCTGCCTAACTGGTTTTCAAAATGCATATCTGACCACTCCTTTTTCCAACTTTAAATCTTGCAGTGATGTCTGACTGTTCTTAGAATCAAATGCAAGCTTCCTAAGATGTGTGCTTACAAGTCTTAGCTTATGTGTCACCTCCCTACAAAGGCTTCCCTGGACACCATACATCCATACATAAAATATATCTCCCCTATTATTTTCTACTACCTCAATCTTTTTTGTTGTCATTGTTGTTACTGAGGATTGAACCCAGGGCCTTCTTACTGAGCTACATTCTCAGTTCTTTTTTACATTTCAAGAGAGGGTCTCACTAAACTGCTGAGTTATCTAGGCTGTGCTTCAACTTTCAATCCTTCTGTCCCAGTCCCTCAGAGTACTGGGATTACAGACCTGCACCACCACACACAGCCTGATCTATTTTTTCCCTGGGTGTCTTTTCATGTATTTATTTGTTTTTTGTCCAGTTCCTTTACTAGAATGATAGCATAATGAAGGCAGACACCTTGACCATTTTATTCATCGGGATTGCCCCTAAGTCTGGCAACTGACTATTAGAAAGAATTCAATTGCCTTTTGTTGAATGAGAGATTTCGGTGAATCAAAGAGAATGGAACTGGAGAGAAGGGGAAAGATTGGAGAGAGACTGAGGAAGCAGACATGACAAGACTTGGCAATGGATGGGATGTGGAGGTGAGAGGAAGGAAAGAGGCAATGATGACTCCCAGTTTTCTGCCTTTATTAGCTGAAGGGATGGTGTACAATTTAATAAACTGAACAGTATGAGAAGAGACCAGTTATGAGGAATAAGTTAGTTCCTGTTGATGCATTGAACTTGAAGTCTCTGACTGATATAAAATGGACATGTCCAGCAGGTCTGGAACCAAAGAATGACCAGGGCTAGCAATAAACAATAGGACATATCACAGTGATTGAACACCAGAGAGGGGACCTTACTGCTCTGAAAAGATCATAGGGAGAAAATATTACTATTGCCAGATGCTAGACTAGAGTAAAACTCACGCTTAATGTGGCAAGAGACGAAAGGAAAGGGGACATGGTGCAGTAAGAGTAGCATGAGAATATTGAGTGACTATTAATCCAGGAGAGGAAAGAATGACAATCAAGAAGGGACAGTTGTTGGGGTCAGATATGAGGATAGGAAAAGCACACTCCATCTAGGAACAAGGGAGTTATTGTGACCTTTAAAAGAGCAATTTCAAGCAAGGGGAAAAGAGTACATATGGAGTTGACTAAAGAAAAAATGGGAGGCCAAGAAGCAGTGAGAATCTCTTTCAAGAAGTTTGGGTGAGAAGGGAAGGAAAGAGAGAAGGCAATCACTGAAGGGGAGGCAGGGTCAAAGGAGGGTTTCTTTGAAGGATGAGGAAGAGCTGCAAATCCTTTTAGGTTGAGGAGGAAATACCACTCAAAGGAAAGGGAGAGATAGAGATACAAAAGAAGAGATAATTTATGGAGTTATAGGTTAGGTATGGAGAGGAGGGTGGGCGTGTTTTCTTAGGAGGCAAAGGGGAGAGAGAGAGAGATAGGGAATGAGGGAAGATAGAAGGAGGAAGAAAGAACATACAGAGAGATTCTCAGATGAACAAGCTTAATCTTAGCAAAATTGAAAGCCAAATATTGGCAGGGTGTCACTGTGGGGCGGAATTTTTAAAAAAATGAAAGATGGAATGGCGGTTTCTTTGAGAAGAGTCAAAGGATTTTGGAACATGGGTGAGAGCCTCCTGTGGAAACTGGCATACTTATAAGTGCCAGCAGCTAACTGGGTCAGGGCTGAGACAACAGAAGGCAAGATCAGCAGAAGATGCAAAAAGCTTGAGTGACTTCAGGTCATGAAGGTCATGGTTGGTGCCAGGATCTAGAGTGGGATGAAACAGGACTGTGGGGAAGACCTGAAGAGGCCTAAGAACTAGAAGAATAGAGTTGGGGTGCAGAGGAAGGACTGGAATGCTAGAGAGAGTGATCAATTAATTGTTTCACTGATTCAACAGAGCCTAGTGCCAAGCACTGAGACCAAGACCAGGTTCAGAAATAGTGAAGGAGCCAATAGCTTGAAGAATGAGAGTAGAAGCTGAGGATTGAAAAATCATGGTGCCAAAAATCACAAGCAAACCTATGTCATGACTCAAGATCTGGCCAAGCCAGTGAGGAGCTCCCATACAGAGGATATGTAAGTCACAGAGGTCACTGTATGTATGAGTCAGGGCTAGGCTTAGGGGAAATCCAGGGGAATGTTGAAGCCAGTAAGGAAGATAGCAGGAATTAAGCTGGAAAGAAAGATCTGGGGCATGGTACTACAGGGACTGGAAAAGGTGGCCCCATGTTCTTCAGGGCAATGAGCTTGAGAATGAGGAGGGAGCTTCAAGTCAGTAGCATGACTTTCTTTAGAAGAGGGGCATTGGACAAGGGTCCAGGAGCCAAGCTGGGCACAGGCAAGCAAACACATCTATTGGTATGCCTTGTGAAAGGAAGACTCTAGGTTTCAGTTTTCATCTTGGCCTATATATAGAGAAGATGCTTCTTAAGAAAAGAGAAACTGGTGACTTTGTTTCCAATAGAGAAACTTCCACAGAGTACAGCCAGGATGGTGACAAGGTAAGACCAGACCTGGAAGATAACAAGGGTCTGGGTGGTGCCTGAGAGAGAGAGAGCGCCCTTGTCCTTGGAGTAGCCACTACAGATGTCAGTGACAGTTGAGGGGCAGGCCCACCAGGAGGTAAGATCGATATCTGGGATTACAACTACCGACCACCACTGCTCATTCACACACTTCCCATCAGATCAAATCCAAGAGAGACACAAATAAATTGCGAAGGTTGCCTGGAACTGGCTTGGCAAAGTGATTTTACCTCTCTGAACCTCGTTAGTTTCCTTACCTCCAAAAGTCAGCATAATAAGCATGCCTCCCTCACTGATCAGTGGTGGTAAGAATTCACCGAAAGCACATGCTGCAAAGTCTTTAGAAACTGTCAATCACGGCGGTGGGGCAGTCAGCTGGGAGCATATCATTACTTCTGTTAGGGGAGCCATGGTCCTGAGGCATCTGATGAGGGCCAGCTGACCCATCAGCTTATCCAGCTGTCTGGCAGCCCAACTTTCCACCTGTCAGTACAGGAAGCTGGCAGCCAAGGACCCATGCCAGGCTGGGACTTCACTGGCTCCATTGGAGTCCATGGAGGAAGGACTGGGAAACCTGACCCCTGAGAAAGGGAAGTTGGGGAGGATCCAAAAGGAGGTATCCAGCTGGATCTCACCTCCTCCAGCCCTAGGGCTTCCAGGGCCTGCATGAGTTCCATTGCTTGCTTTCCTGGCTGGTGGAGGGACCCAGGCTGGCCAACAGGGCACTGCTCGAGAATCCCAGAGATCCAAGCTAAACTGAGGGGAACCCCAGGGGACTAGAGAGCAGGGTGAGAGAAACCCAGGACTCAACAGGAGAGCTCCAAAGCCCAGGCTCCCGCTGCTTGGAAGGGAAGGGGAGGAGAAAGGAGGGGAGGGAAGAGGGAGGGAGGGAAGGAAGATGAGGGGGAGCATTATACAGCTGAGCTGGATAAGAGACTAAAACTCAGTGCACCTGACTGAGCTGGAAAGTCAGCAAACTCCTCCTGGGGTTCCTGTTGTCTGACTTGTGCTCCACACCTAAAGAGACAGCAAATAAACTCTGCTTTGTAGGCAAGGCCTAGGTTTCACTTAGCCTGGGCTGGAATCCCAGCTCTGCCACTGATTAGGTAAGAAATCTTGGGCAGGTAAATTAACGTCTCTATGCCTTAATGTCCTTAATAAAATGGAATTGCTGTGGTATTAAATGACTTAATATTACCAAAGCAGTTAGAACAGTGTGTGGCATGTAATGAGAACTCTTATTGTTTCTGGAGCACCAGAGCTTGGACGGCAGAAGTTCTATGAAAAGGCACTGGGCTTGGATTCTGATAGATCTGGCATAAATCCTCCATTTCTCACTTGACCTCTCTGAGCCTGATTCCTCTCCTTTAAAGTAGTTGGCGAGACTAACTCTTAGCCCACAGATGGCCCATAGATTAGATGAAGAAATGTCTGTGACTATGTCTGCCCCTCCCTAGCACATAGTAGGTGCTCGGTGAAGGACAGACTACTAAAATCTTCCGAGTATCTGGCACTATTTCCCAGAGACTGCTGCAGAGGTCTACACAATCATCAGATCTCATCCCTTTCAATGGGCCTGATGTCATCCATCTGAGTGAAAGTGGGGGTCTGAAAATTTCCTGGGAGAGGTACTTGCTTGATGTATCTTAGAGCCCATCAAATTCTGAGCCCATCAAAATTCTCTAGAGGGATTATTAAAACTGATTGCTGGGCCACACCCTTAGAGTTTCTAATTAGGTAGGACAAGGTGGGAGGAGTCTGAGAATTTGCATTTCTTTTCTTTTTTCTTTTTTTGTGATGCTGAGTAGTGCTGAGGATGGAACCCAGGGCCTCAGGCACACTAGGCAAATGCTCTACCACTGAGCTGCATCCCCAGCCCAAAGCAATTTCTTAATAAACCAATTTCCCAGTGCATTGGAATCCATATGATGCTATTTTTTTTCTTTTAAATTGCAGTGCTGGGGATGCACAGACCTAGCATATGCTAGGCAAGTTCTCTGCCACCAAGCTGAACCACAAAACCAGCCATGGGAATTAACATTTCTTTTCTTTACTTTTGTTTTCTTTCTTTTTTCTTTATTTTTTCCCCTCTGTAGCTCAGGATGGCCTTGAACTCACTATGCAGCCTAAATTGACCTAGGACTCACTTTGATCCTCCTGTGGAGGGCTGGGATTAAAGGCTTGCACAGCTACACCTGGCTGGGAATTTACATTTCTAATAAGTTCCCAGAGGATACTGATGCTGCTGGTCAAGGACTACACTTTGAGAACCAGCATCTCAGAATAGCAATTTTAAATGTGTATGTGAAATACCTGAAGGAGGTGTTAAGTAAACTACGGACTCTGATTAAGTTTGAGGTGAGGCCTGGGATCCTGGGCTGCTACTTTAACCACACTTTGGGTAGCAAGGCTTAGAGGAGTGGTTTACATGGTAGTTCATTACCAACCCTTCCCTACATGTTGGCAGGTTAATGAGTAAACAGACCAGGGGAGGGGAGTGCAGGATTCAGGAGGCAGAAATTTGGCAAAAAAAGCAGCACCACAGAGGAGGTGAGGATACATCACTGTGCCAGTAAAGTGAAGACAGTGACACGTGCAGACACTAACTTTGGGCCTGACAGACAATCTGCAGTTAAGGAACAGCATAGCAGCTGTGAGAGAGAGAACACCATTCTGAAAGAATGTAATATTTTTTTTTTCAAGCATCAAAGTAGTATCTCGGGGAAAATCAAAACTTTCTTGGACTTGCTTACATGTATTTTATGAGTTGGTGTTGTTTTAATTTTAATTATACAGTATATGACTGGGTGGGTAAGCAGGGCTGTATGTTCTGTGGAAAGCTAAGGCCTCTAAACGTCTTAAAATCCAACCTCGGTGAGTCCTGGAGTTCTTACCACAGTTTATAAGACTACAGAGGCTCTAAAAGACTGAAGAAGCATCCCTGTCAGTGTCACAGAATCTAGGACAGAGGAAGGGCACATACTCTCCGTGATGCTCCCTGATCAGCTCACCTCAGAACCACCAGGTCTCATCCTCCTTCCCAGTGAGGGGAGCCACTTGTTGCTCCCAAAACAGAGGCACAGAATCCTAAGACATGACATGAACAGTGGTGCACACCTGTAATCCCAGCACTCTGGGAAGGCAAGGCAGGAAGATTACAAATTCAAGCCCAGCATGGGCAATTTAGCCACTGAAGGAGACCCTGTCTCAAAATAAAAGGCAAAAACAAAGGGCTAAGAGGGTAGCTCAGCATGAAGGCCCTGGGTTTCACCGCCAGTACCACAAGAAAAAAGTCACACAGATATCCTGGCCTTTGGTTCCCATCTGTCCTTGTTAGCTGTGTGGCCCAGGACCAATGGCTTTATGTTCCCAGCCTTAGTTTCTTTATCTGTAAAAAGAAAGCAATAATAGTTCCCACCATACAGAATTGTTATGAGAACTAAATTAGTTAAAATAAATAAAGTTCTTAGAATCATGCCTGGAATGTGGCATATCCTCAAAAATGGCAGTAGTAACAGTCTATTAACCATTGCTTTGGCACCATCTCAGTAGGAAAACACAAGAGTTGGGGCCCTGAGAATCATCTGCTCAAGGAGGTAGAGGGACACAGATGACAGGTGAGTTGTTTCAGATGTGACAGACGGGAGCCTATCCCCAGTCCTCAACACCACCCACCCACACCTATCCAGTCTTGCCAAGTCATTTGGGGCCAATGAGACCATCAGACACAAACCAGAATGAGTCCCCAAGTGCTGGAGAAATCCCAGTGATAAACTTGCACACCTCAGGAACTCAGGCACTGTTAGTCTTCTTCCTTCCAGGGGAAAACCATCCCTTATGAAAACAGAGTATCAGTAGTGTGCCAAGGTGGGGCATTCTGCTGTGGGCATTAGAGCTCTGCCACAAGAAAGGGAACACCTGTCCTATCCTTGGTGGCCTTCGGTGACTATAAGCCTCTTAACAGAAAGAGGGCAGGGGAGGCCAACAGTTTCTTGGAACCTAATTCTGACCCAGAAGTACCTGTCTGGGGAGAAGAAAGTGTGGGTTGCTCCAGGAGGAAGTAAGAAAGTCTGCCAGTGCCGCGACCCTCACCCCGCCAGAAGATGAGAAAAATAAAGAGACAAAGCTGGGGTCAGGTGGAGCCCTTATCCTCCTGATGGGAGGAAAGGTACTGCTCAACCAATGCTGTGTGTTTATGTATATACCAGGAAGGATGACGTAAATTTCAGCCCCTCTGCCTAGCAACCCATGGCCTGGATTGTTTAGGAGCCTGGTGTTTTTCTGTGCTGTAGCAACTTTTTCAGGTGGTTGACCCAGGTGCTCCCTTTTACTTTGGTAAGGTCATGTGTGGGTCATTTTCCAGCTTCAACGGCTCCCAACATGCCAGGGCTGGTCCTCACCATGAGGGAGGCCTGGCCTGCTTACTGGGCCTGCCATGCGCCCTAGACACCTGTAACACAGAGTTCAGAGAAGCCAGGGCAAAGATTGGGAGACAGTACCACTAGGGAAAAAGTAAGACCATGGCTCTAAGAATATGTGGCCTGAAAGAGGGGCAAACAGAAATGGGAGCTAGCATTTTCTTAAAAAGCATGAAGGAAGAGGCAGAGAAGCCAGTGTGAAAGCAGTGGCTGATGTGTGCCTGGAAGAACACTCTCTGACATTCTCATCGGCTCCAAAACCCTAGCACAGAACTGAAATGTATAAGGCCTTCTTTTCAGAAAGAGCACATCTAAATCCAGATGTACTCGGGAGCCCCAGAGCCCAGATATGGCAGTCTCAAAGGTGGCTTCAGCGCATGAGAAGAGAAGGTCCCTACCTTCTCCACAGTCTGTGCCAGCCCATCCAGTTCAGTGGGCTCCTCTTTATATCATCAGGAAGTTTTTTTTTTTTTTTATCAGCCTCTCCTAGACTTCCCCAAACATACAGAATCCATGGAGTAACAATTCATTTGTCCTCCTAGTTTTGGTGTACAGACACCCCAGGCTGCCAATCAAAGCTTGGGCCCATGTGAGATTGGCTAAGACCACACTGAGCTGCCATTGGTATGGTGGCCCAAACAGGCTTTCGGAAGTGATGCGGTCTATCTGCCCATGCATCTTGGGCTATTCTCCTGATGAACTCTGGCTCGATGTGGACGGGCACCATGGACCTTGCCCTACACTTCCAGAAACAGTCAGTGGCTGATCCAAGGACACTCAAGGAGGTGTGGGAAGCAAAACCAGGTCTTCAGCCTCCCAGTTCTGGCCTGGAGCCATATGACTGGATCGCCTTAAACTTTTACAAATCTTCCTCCAAGTGTGCACACAGTGCCTATTAAATCAGTCTTCTTGGCCTGGCCAAAGCCCTCCTCCCCCTTCCCCCCCCACCCTATATCCTGCGTCTCGCAGACCCCCTCCCCTCCAGTTTGGGGCCTAATCCCAAGTGTCCTTTACACATCCGCACCCCTCCCCTCCTCCAGCCCATTCTCCATAGGAATGGGCCTCCCCCAGCCTTCCCATCTCCTGCTTCCCACCCCCCTCACCCCTGTCCCTATAGAGTGTCATAAATTCTAACGAAACCCCATCAGGGGAAGAAAAGGAGCAAAAAGTGCCTAATTGGCAGGGGCCTCGAAGCTCTTGGTCCCTGTGGTGGAATTGATAAGGTTCCTGGGAAGCAGTAGGGGTTTGGAGAGAGGAGGGAGAGGATGGGGGCCTGCCTGCCAAATGTAGCCAATTAATGTCAGTGCTGCCTTTCATGCCAGCCAATTAAGTCCCACATACTTGTCACCAGCCCTGGGAAGGGGGGGAGTAAGGAAGGTGGGGCCAAGGGTTTCAAGGGAACAACTAATTTTCCTGCCACCGATAATACAACCTTCAAAATGGGGAGAGGGTTAAGGGGGAGCTGGAAGGTGGCTGGGGGTCGCAGAGGGCAGGCAGCAGGGAGGGGCAAGGTACCAAACATTGGAGCTCTGTGGGGACTTTGTTCAGAGCCCTGGGAGAAATAGAAGATGGGATTGGCTTCAGAGGCCAGGAGTTGCTGGGAGCTAGAACTTTCTTACTTTCTGCCCCGCAGTAGCAGAACCAAGCACTTACCAGAACTACGGTGTTCAGTGTGCACAACAACTCCTCAGACAGGTTAGGGAACCTGCTTGATGTCACCCAGCTCAAAATGGGCAGTCAGGGCCTGGTCCCATCGCATCTTGAGAGCAGGCTAAAGCACGCAGAAGCCCTTGTCCTGTCTCTCCCACCTCCACCAACCAGACCAGGGACCCTAACACAGGCACAGTGCACACCTCCAGGCAGTTGATTAGGTCGGCGATGTGAATGGCCCTTGTGGACAGGAGTAAGGCAGTTTGGAAGAAGGATCCTGTAGGGCAGAGGAGGACAGTGTCTTCATGAAGGAATATTGCTGTGAAGTCAGGGATGCCCCTGCTGGCCCCTCAAGGATGCAATAGCTAGATGGAAGGGACATTTGCAGGCAGGCAGAAGTGCCAAAAGGTCTTGGCAGCATTTTCCTTGGAAGTCCAAAAGCTTAGAGGAGCACTTACCCATCTTTCTGGCTTGGGGAGAATTCCGAGTTCCCCTGAAAGGACGGGTTGAGAAGATTCTGGGTGGTGACCTGGGAACAGGTTGGCAGAAGGCTTCAGGGCCAGGAAGAAGACCCTAGGGAGGGAGAAAGTATCCTCCAGGCAGACTTGGTTCAACACCAAACCTTTTCCCTCATGTGTCACTGTCTCCAGGCTCGCTACAAGCAGAAAGTGACCAAGTGAGACAGATCTGCATGGCAGTTCTGGCTCTAGCACCTCTGAGCTGAATGATTTTAGGGGAGTACTGGCCCCTTCATGAAGACTCAGTTGCCTCATCTGTGAAATGGGGATGAGCAGAGTACCTACTCCCAGGGTCACAGTGAGAGAGGGTGGCAAAGGGTTTGTAACCTGTGATCCACTGACTAGGGTGGGGGTTGGTAGGGGGCAGATGTGCCTAGGAATTGGGCCACACAATGGTACCAGCTGCCCCTGTGCCCTGGGTGTAGGCAGAGGCACCACAATGTGTACATTGTTATGCAGATGCTTTGCCCGCCCACCCACCCCAGTGGGCCCACTAATGACCCTGAGAGCTGGTTGGAGGCTGGGGCAGGCTAATTACATGGCCCCAAGCCCGCCAAGACCCAATAATTACACAGCAACTTGTACAGAGAGGGTGGCTAATTGTGTGACAAGCTGTAAGGGGAGGGCTAGGGCGCCCCTCAAGCTAATGAGCTTCCCCCAGAGTACATGGGGCAGGACCAGGAGGGGCTGTGGCAGGCAGGCCCTTCCCATTCCCAGCCCCCCATGGCGCCCAGCTCCTGGGAGGGTGGCAGGGTGTGCAGGAGGGAGAGAGCAGTGATTAAGAGCCAAAACTCGCCTCAGACCTGTCTCCTCTTGCCAAGTCTTGCTCAAAGCTGCACCTGGTCGGGTACCATGGGCCTGGCTCTCTCAGGAACAATCCCCCTCCACACACCTCAGTCATCCTGGGGTGGCTTCAGATCTCCCAGGCTTGCCTCCTCCTGGCCCCTGCCCTGGTTGGCAGGCAGACTGTCCACGCCAAGGAGGAAGACATAGATTTGAGTAATCCCCCACCATCAGAGCAGATAGGATCCTCCAGTCTAGCTCTTGCCTCTTATAGGGGCAGGAAACCAAGACCCAAAGGCCTGGAAAGCAGTTGAGCTGCTTTCTCACCTGCCTGTCCCAAGGAGCTGCTGCCACTGCTTCTTCTCATTATTATTATTTTTATTTTTTAATTTTTTTTTCGGTACTGGGGATTGAACTCATGACATTGAGCTTTCCAGGCAGGCATTGTGCTACTGAGCTATATCGCCAGTCCCCCACGGAGCTTCTTGTTTCTTCTTTATTCAAAGCAGCTGTAGTTACTCTGAAGGCCTTGGAATTGGCAAGATTCATGATTGAATTCAACCTTTCCATTTCCTAGCTGTGTGATTTTGAGCGAGTCGTTTCACTTCTCTGAACCTACATTCTTCCACCTGTAATATGACATGGTTAAGAGGATGCAAGAAGCTAGTGCCCATGAAAACTAGCACTCGGTGCCTGGCATGGCAGGACCCCCTGACTGCCTATCTGGGTCCCTATCTATTTTGTCCTGCACATGATCTGTAAAGAACACTGGGAGGCCCAAATATCCCACAACCCAACCCCCTACACACAGGCCATCTCCACCTCTTTTCTCCAGCTAATCCCACCTCTGCCCATCAGCAGCCACCCCAACTGCCTGCACCCACCCAGCCACCAATTCCTCCCTGAGCCTGGAGTAAAACTGGAGGGAGGTGCTCTGAGGGCAGGCAGGTAGGCAGTGTGGCCCAAAGAGCAGCCCATACGCAGCGCGGGCCCAGACAGAGGTGCTGCTTTGGGAGCAGGCTGGCTTCCGGTTTCCCCTCTTCTCCCCTCAAGTAGTTTATTAGAAGTAATTTGTTAAGCTGTTCCAACTTGTCAGCAGCCACTTCAATGCCTCTGCCTCCTGCTTACTTTTATTTGGGAAGGGGGTCCAAAAATGTCTGGAGCTGAGAGGTGAGCTAGAGGGGAGTCTCAGCAAATCGCCTCTCTCCACCTTGAGGCCTTACCTCCACAGGTGCCCTGTCTGAAGGGAGAAGTGGGCCCATGCATGAGCTGCTGTTTTGGCCAGACTACCTACTGCCTGTTGCTGGGACAGCCCAAGTCCTGCCCTGCCTGCAGGGAGGCTTGTGGGGGTACAGTTCAGGCTGCACCCAGCCCCAGCCCTGGGGCCTGAGATTGCTGGACCTCAGAGCCATGGGGTACTCAGGCCAGAGGTCTTACCTTCATTGAACCCAGGACCATAGTCCAGTTAAGCTTGGCATGACCCTTGCAGGAAGGAGAAGGATCAACCCTGAGTACTCCCTCTGACCCTGGGAGTCCAGTGGTCTGCAGCTCAGTCTGGAGGCCCCCAACTTACTTAATGCCTACCCATCCTGTGAGCATTCGAGTGGACAGGATTCCCTCTGTGGGCACAGCTCAGGTCATAGGCCAAGATCAACCCCTTCTCCCATCAGCCTTACTTACTTATCTTCACCCACCGCTCACCCGCATCTGCCTGCCACTGGGGCTGTCTTCATTGTGAAATGAGCTTCCAGAATAGAAAGCGCTTCCTTCATTTTCAAGTGCCACACACAGAGGGGTTGTCGAAATGGCTGCTAGTTATTGTCGCCACTGTTGTTTTTCCTTTTCTTTCTGAGTTCTTCACCTCTGGCCCCAGCCAGAAGAAACAGTTGACTGACTCCACCAGCAACAAGGAACACTTATAAAGCACTTTCACTCAACACATTTTCCTGTCTTACCACAGCTTCAAGGGTGGTGTTACTGTTCCCTTTTACAAATGAGAAAACTGAGATTCAAAGAGGCCTCAACTTGCCCTTGGTTACCCAGCTAAAGTAGTGCTGGAGTTTAGCTTTGAACCTGTTTTGGTCTCTATTGCACACTCCATGACCTCCAAGTGAGCTCATTCAGTGGACCTGGCCTCTGCTTGACTGGCTAGGCAGAAGGTCTCCACAGTGAAGGCTCAAGATGCTGGGTTTCAGAGTGGGTCCTGATCACAGGGCATGGGCTCCATTCCGGAGAGCTCTGGTGCCGAGTCACCCTGGAGGCTCAGCTGGGTCCTGCCAGGACCCACC
Source organism: Dasyprocta punctata (assembly GCA_004363535.1). Classification (NCBI taxonomy): domain Eukaryota; kingdom Metazoa; phylum Chordata; class Mammalia; order Rodentia; family Dasyproctidae; genus Dasyprocta; species Dasyprocta punctata. The sequence continues at coordinate 2,478 of RJWM01018283.1, read as the reverse complement.
ATGTGCGTAAGCCTGTAATCTGATTAAGCCATTAGAGCCACTGCCTATAGCACGTGCGGCCTGGCCAACAAGTCCCTCAATTAATCCCTAGATTAATCAGTTCATTTTCCCTGTCCTCTTCTCTCCAGAGCCCCCACCTCCAGCCCCAAGAAGTTCCCCCCAGGTCTGGGGAGAGAGGGAGGCCAACCCCCAGGCATTGCAGAGCTACAGTAGGGGCTCCAAGCAGTTTCCAGGGGTACCATCACTGCCACCCCTTAGAGAAGGATGCCCAGGCTGCTCAGGCCACCTTACCTTGAATCTATCTTTCCTTCAGCCCTTGGACCCTCTACTCTTTAAAGGTCTGCATTTCATTCCACAATTTATCTAGCACTTAGTATATACCAGGCTCTGATCTATGGGACAAGTCAGACAGGCCCCAGGGAGCTCCCAGTGCAAGGGGGAAAGGGACAGATACAGATAATGACCGTTCAGTGTGCTCAGTGCCACATCAGGAGAGCACCAACTGCTGACAGAGGAGAAGACCATTGCTGGTAGAGAGAACATGAGCAAAAGCAGAAGTCCAGAATATGAAAACACACAGTGAATTTGAGGAATATGGCTTGGTTGGTGTGGGGATGGTAAGAAGGGGGCTCCTGAAAGATGAAGCTGGGATTAAAGGATGTATGGGGAACAAGGCAAGGCAGTGCATGTGCATGTCATAGTGATCATGACACATGAGTGTCAGTGTGAGCACATAGTGTAGTTTTGAATGTCTATATCAACTTGTATGTACATGTGGTGATGGGCACATGGATATTAATGTGTGCTCCTGGGCATGTGTATGCTGATCAGTGTGCTCCAAAGCCCCTCATCCAGAAAGTCTTCCTGTGTGCTAAGCCACCTCCAAAAGCCCTTTGCCTCCATGCCCTCCTTATAGCAGCTGATGCCAGGGCCAGGGACAGGCTCTTCTTTGGCTGGCTTGTCCTTGTGTCTCTTTGGTGTCTTCAACCACACTGCCACCACTGCAAGGACAAGGACAGGGGTTGCTATTTCTCTTGTAAAGTGCTTGCTCACAAAGCGCTGAGGCCCACATCATGGACACTAGCAGCTTCCCATCGAGCATCACTGGACATAGCCTTTAAGCAGAGGCCAGAGTCCTGATGGACAAAAACTCCTGGAATGGACTCATGTTTCCTACTTAGACAGGGCCTTTTGCTCCACCCCGAGGAGCCCTACTGAGAGCCAGACAAACATAGGAAGCTGGCAATGGTGGGCCCTGCTGAACACCTCTCCACATCCACCCAGGCTAAACCCCCTGCCTGTTTCACCCAGATTCCCACCAGACCTCCTCACTGTCCTCTGACTTGCATCATTTTTTTTTTTGTACCAGGGATCGAACTCATGACCTCGCACTTGCCAGGCAGGCACTTGTACCACTGAACTAAACCCCCGGTGCTCTGGCTTACATCTTGACCCCGTCAAAACCTATTCTCTGCATAACAGTCAGAGGAGCTGTTAAAACAAAGTCAGGTCCCGTCATTCCATCCTGCGGCGGCTCCTATCTCGGTAAAAAGCACTGTCCTTTCCACAGCCCCTTACCTTAGGAGTACAGGATACATCCTTCACTCCACAACGCCTTCTACCATTACTTCTCTGGCCTCCTCTCCTATAACTCTCCTCTTGCCCACTGCCCTTGAGCCATGCAGGCCACCTTGCTGTTCCTGCAGGTACTTTTCTGTCTCAGGGCTTCACACTTGCCGCAGTTTTTGCCTGTGGGGATATTTTATCACATAAATATTTGACTCTCTTCATTTCACCCTGCAGGTATTTCCTCACATGTCTCCCATTACCTTCTCAGTGAGCCTCACCAAGACCTGTGCCGACCACCGCCTACTACGCTGTGGCCCTCACTGTTCTTCCCGTCCTTCTCTCCATACCGTTTCTCAGATTTCAACACCCTACATAACTGATTGATGATTGTTTCTCCACACTCGACTTGTAGCTTCATGAGGGCTTCTGCCAGATCTAATCACTGATGTATCCCAACTCCTAAAACATATCCTGACATCTCATAGGCACACAAGGCACATTTGTTGAAAAAATGCAGCCTGGGGAAGAAGCCCCAAGAGCCAAGTTCTTTGGGATTTGAGAGTTCCAGTTCCCATTCCCAAAGCTACCCAACCACCTCTCCTGCCTTCAAGACACTGTTGGGCTCCACACAGTCCCAAACGGTTTTACACTGACCTTGTACACACACGCATATGTGTGCACATCATGCAGATATGGGCACTAGGGCCATGTTCTTTGGCTCTATCACTGAACCCCCAGCCCCTGTTCTGCCTTTCCCATCCCAAGTTTCCCTCAGCTGCTGTCTCATTCCCCCAACAGTTCCCTTTTCCTCGCCAGAACCCCCAGCCTCTGTCTCTTTACCCTCACAGTCTTCTCCAACCCTAAACTTCTCCAACCCTCTAACCTTTCACACTAGTGTCCCAAAGCCTT
>RJWM01018282.1:0-41186 GCA_004363535.1 Dasyprocta punctata | reverse complement strand
TAGGTAAATGGATGCACCTTAGGACCATACTCATAAGTGAAGTAAATCAGACACACATGTAAATATCACATTGTTTCTCTGGTGTGAGAAACCAAAAGTATAAATAAGGACCAAAGTGTATAATAGATATTGTAAAATAGGAAGAAAATGTTCAAATGAGGAGGGGATCAAGGGAAGGGGGAAGGGAGAAATGAAAGAAGTGAAAAGTAAAAAAATGAGAAAAGAAGGAAAACATGGAACCAAAGCTTTTGTAAATGAGGAAGGGAGGAGGGGTTGAAGGGAGGATAGGGGAATGGGAAAGAAAACAAGTTACACCATGTACAGGTACAAATTCTCTATGATGAATGTGATCACTATGTATATCTAAAATGTACCAATAAAATATGATTGAAGAAAAAAAGATGTGACATGAGAAAAAGAGGGCTAAGAATCTGAATATATATTTCTTCAAGACATACAAATGGCTAATGTGCACGTAAAAGATACTCAACAGCATTATCTACCAGGAAAATAGAAATCAAACCACAATGAGGCACTACTTTCCCCATATAATGACTATAATTTGGTCAACAGACAATAACAAGAGTAGGCAGGAATATGTAAAAATGGGAATCCCTCATACATAGCACTGGAAATCTGTCTGGCAGTTCCTCAGACAGTAAACCCTACCATATGGACCAGCAGTTCCATTCCTAGGTATGTGCCCAGGAGAAACAAAGACATACATCCACACAAAACCTTGCACATGGATGTTCAAGGCAATATTATTCCAAGTAGTCCCAAAGTGACAAAAACCTAATGCATGTTATACGCATGATCTTCTTTCCCTCTCCTAGGATTCAGTGAGGAGGCCACTTCCATATTTTCATTATGTAAATAAGGAGACTGAAGCTTGGAGAAGTTAGGTAGCTTGTTGTTTTTTTTTTATTTTAAACAGAAGAAAAGTAAGCAATTAAAGTAAAACAATTTCACAGCCAGCCAATACGAGAGAAACAATAATCAGCACATTGTATATTGTTGTATTAATAGCAGTTGTTTAGGGTATACAATATAGGCATGAAACATTGTCCAGAAAATTATTAGCACAAAACTTTCACCTCAATGAATCAAGAGAAACCAGCTATATGACTATCTTTTTTGTTATGATTGCTCTATTATTTTCAAATAAACATTTCTCAATAAAAATGAAATCTAAAGATGACCCTGTGAAAACTACTTTTCATTCAAAATTCTTTTTCTTTAACTGTCTTAACTAATTTTTTATATACATAGATTTTCTTTCACTTCATCACACAAGTGCAACAATGTGATGGTTACACATGTGTGACTTATTTAGTTCACCGAGAAGTATATTTTCAATACTCATCCATTTAAGAGTGAAAATGTCTAGTACCTTGTTTAAAGTAAGAGTTTGTAGGTGAACACTAGCTCAAGTTTTATTTTGTTTTGTTTAAACTTTAACTGTTTTTAGTTGGGCTTTAAGGTGAAGGTGTTAATTTCATTTTACAATTATCAGATGAACAATTGGGGAAGTCACGTGCATTACTAGGAAACTTCCAGTCAGAGATCCAGTGCAGGTCGTGGAATTCTTACATTTCTACCATTATTAGCTGCTTTTCCTGAACAGCTGAAAAATGTCACTTTGAAACCTCTTAAATGACAAGTCTCTGGATGCCATGAGAATCAGATGAAGGCAATTCTAATGCACCCTACAACAACAAAACACATGCAAAAGACTGCTCAGTCCCCATCATCTCCTTCTGCTTGGATGGGACAAATTTAAGCAGTTTTTCTAGGCATCAGTGACAGTGGAGTGGGTAGCTTTTTTAGTTCTCTTGATACTTTTCTATATTTTTCATAATGAGAATATATTCCTTTGATAAGGGGACAGGTTTTAAATTATATTAAAAGGAATGGGTCTGTCCTTTTAAGCACCTGCCCTCCATAGCTCTATGTCTTTAAATTCTTCCAGTCCTGGGCTAATGAGAGTTGAATCAGAAAATTGGCAAGATACTTTAGCTGCTCAGCTCCTAAATTTAGATCCTAAGGGTGAATACTGTGTGTCAACAGTACTCACAGAGAGGAGGCAGGATGATTTGGCAGGCAGGATCATTACACTTTAAGCCAGGCTAACAGGCATAAAGGAGTGTGTGATTTGTGCCCTTGGCAGTTGAATCAAAGTTTGGGTCTGGATGGACTTCACAGGAAACTGAAAACCCACAAATTCTCCTAGGTATTTTAGCTCCATAAATAACACCTATGCATTGCAGCATAATGAGGTGGGGAAGACGGAGGGCCCTGGATTCACTGGCTGGCCCTGCTACTTTCTTGCTGTGTGGCCCTGGGTATATTGTTCAACTTCTCTGTGCCTCATTTCTTCATTCAGAAAATAGAGACCATAGTAACATATCAAAGTGTCGCTGTGAAGATTAGTTAATTGAGTTACTATTTGGGGGGAAAATGACTACCTCATAGTATGCACACAATGAATATGAACATTCCTTGTTATTGTAAAAAATATATATAATAAAAAAAAAGGAAAGTCAATCACCTCTACTTCTATTTTAGGAAAAAAAAAAAAAACAGGCAAAAATCAACCAATCCGAGTGGTGTGAGCCGAAGCCCTGCACGGTGAACTCCATCCAGGTGTGCAAGGTCAGCACCCCTCTCGGAACCTGGTAGGGACCTGCCCAACATGCCCAATCAGCCAGGGACCTTCAGGTAGGTCCCTAGAGGCCTGTTTGGGCCCCGCTCCGTGACCCCGAGTGGCTCGGGTACTGCTTGTGCTCAGTGGTGCAAGTTGAAGTCCTGCACAGCAAACTCCATCCAGGTGTGCAAGGTCATCACCCCTCTCGGAACCTGGTAGGGACCCACCAAGCATACCCAATCAGCCTGGGACCTCGGGTAGGTCCTCTAGGGCCTGATGGGGCCTCCCTCAGTGACTCCGAGTGTCCAGGGAACCACCAGTGCTCAGTGGTGGGATCTGAAGGCCTATACAGCAAGCCCCATCCAGCTGTGCAAGCTCAGCACCTCACTTACAACCTGGTAGTGCCACACCCAGCAACCCCAAGCAGCTGGGAAGCTTTGGAGTGCCACACAGACTGAGCTGAAGGCCTGCACAGTGTACTCCATCCAGCTGTTCAGCCTTGGAAGGCCACTCAGAACCTGGTAGAGCCCTGCCCAGCAACCTCAAATAGCTGGAGAGCTTCGGAGGACCATGTGGGTGTGCTGAAGGCCCACCCAGCATACTCTCAACATTTGAGGAGCCATCAAGTGCCACTAGTGATTGGGTAAGGCATGACCAAAGACCCCCACTCAACTAGGGAAACTCCCTGCAGTAGGGACAGATATCCTCAACCCAGGAAGCAACTGAAATCTTGCATTCAACTTCTCCAGGGGAATACAGGAAAACGACAAAATACAAGAGCAAAATGCAATCTCAACCCTCTAGCCCACCCCAAACAAGCCTAGGAGACATGGGCATAGAAGGAAATGTAAGCCGCACACCTGAAACTTATGAAATGATAGCAAATGAAGTAAAGAAACAAGTCCATGAAACTGTAGAGGAACTCAGATCAGAAATAATCTCCCAGGTAAAAGAAGAAATGATAAACATAATAAACAAAATGCTGAACACCCCTAAAGAAAACATACTTTAAAAATTGAGGAGCACTGCAAAAAGATAGACACCTTGAGTGAACAATAAAAGACACAGAATGCATGAAACAGATGCAAAGAGATATCCAGGAAATCAAAATCTCCATAGAAAGCTGGCAAAACTGCCTCAGTGAATGTGAAGATAGACTTTTAGACCTCGAAGACAAGATTGGAACTAGTGAACAGGAAATGAAAGATCTCTTAAAAATAACAAGGAATCAGGAAGTAACAATTCAACAGTTGCAAGATGATGCAAAGAAAAACAATATAATATTGATAGGTGTAAGTGAAAAAGGTGACAGTGCAAATAGTATCAAAAAAACTATTTCCAGAAATAATAGCTGAAAATTTCCCAAACATGGGAAAGGAAACTGACATACAGATAAGTGAAGCATATAGAACTCCAATTAGCCATAGCCAAAATAAATCTACACCCAGACATATAATAATCAACATCCCAGAAATTCAACATAAGAACAAAATATTAAAAACTAGTAGAGAAAAGAAACAGATCACCTATAGGGGAAAGCCCATCAGAATCACAGCAGACTTCTCAACACAAACAATGAACTCAAGAAGAGCATGGAGTGAAGTATTTCAAATCCCAAAGGAACATGACTTCCAACCCAGATTAATGTACCCTGCAAAACTGTCCTTCAAAATTGATGGAGAAATAAGATACTTCCAAGGCAAAGAACAACCGAAGAACTGCAAAGAATACTGAAAGATATTCTACATAGGCATATAAATAACTACAACTTCATGAACACCAACAGAAAAAACTACTAGGCAAAGCAAACAATTAAACAGAGGGAAAAGGTAAAGAAACAACAACAGAAAGATAACATGACAAAAATAAACCAATATATATGAGTTATAACTATTAAGGTAAATGGCCTCAATTCACCAATTAAAAGAAACAGACTGGCAGAATGGATTAAGAAACAGCATCCAACCATATGCTGTATACAAGAAACCCATCTAACCCAAAAGGAAGTTCACAGACTGAAAGTCAAAGGATGGAAAACACTATTCCATGCAACAGGAGCCAAAATAAAAACAGACAATGTGAACTTCAAACCAACGATGATCAAAAGAGATAAAGAAGGTCACTACATACCAGTTAGGGGAAAACTTCATGAGGAAGAGATAACAATCTTAAATATATATGCACTAAATATGGGAGCATCCAGCTATATAAAACAAATATTAATAGAAATGAAAAATCAAATAGGCAATAACACAATTATAATGGGAGACCTTAACACCTCATTAACACAAAGAGACAAAACTAGACAGAAAATCAGCAAAGAGATAGCAGAACTGAATCAAATTTGTGAACAAATGGACTTAGTAGATGTGTACAGAGTGTTCCACCCAACAACATCAGAATATACATTCTTCTCATCTGTACAATCTTTAAAATAGCCCATATACTAGCCCACAGAACATGCTTAAATAAATGCAAAAGAATTGAAATTATTCCATGCAAATTATCTGATCATAGTGCCATGAAACTAGAAATTAATGACAAAAGAAACTACAAAAACTCCATAAACACATGGAAATTAAACAATACACTCTTGAACAATCAATGGGTCACAGAGGAAATTAAAGAAGAAATTAAACAATATCTACAAGCAAATGAAAATACAAATGCCACTTACCAGAACCTGTGGGATGCAATGAAAGCAGTTCTCAGAGGTAAATTTATTGCAGTGAATTCCCACATCAGGAGAACAGAATGAACAAAATAAACAACCTGATGCTACACCTCAAACATCTAGAAAAAGAAGAGCAAGTCAAGTTCAAAGAAGGAAGGAAATTATAAAGATCAGAGCAGAAATTAACGCAATAGAGACTAAGAAACCAAAGCAATGAGTTAATGAATCAAAGAGTTGGTTCTTTGAAAGAATAAATCAAATTGATAAGCCCTTAGCCAACCTAATTAAAAAAAGGAAAGAAAAAACTCAAATTCATGCAATAAGGGATGAAAAGGGTGAAATCACTACAGACCCTGAGGAAATACAGAAGATCATCAATACCTATTTTGAAAACCTTTACTCTCATAGGTTTGATAAGACAGAAAAAATGGACAGATTCCTAGAAATATATGAATTACCAAAGCTGGATCAAGAAGATGTAAAACTACTGACTAACCTGATCTCAATTAATGAAATTGAAAATGTAATTAAAACCTTACCAACAAAGAAAAGCCCAGATCCTGATGGATTCACAGCTGAATTCTATAAGAAAGTCAAGGAAGACTTAATGCCCACACTCCTCAAGCTCTTCAATGAAATTGGAAGGGAAGCAATTCTCCCTAACTCATTCCTAGAAGCAAGTATTACCCTCATACCAAAACCAGAGAAAGACACAACCAAAAAAGAGCACTACAGGCCAATCTCCCTAAAGAACATCAATGCAAAAATCCTCAATAAAACACTGGCAAACAGAATGAAGCAAGTCATCAAGATTATATAACACAACCAAGTGGGATTCATCCCAGGAATGCAAGGATGGTTCAACATATGCAAGTCAATAAATGTAATACACCGTATCAATAGAGCCAAAGATAAGAATCACATGATCATTTCAATAGATGCAAAAAAAAAGCTTTTGATAAAGTCCAACACTCATTCATGATAAGAACTCTATGGAAAATTGGAATAGATGGTCTTTACCTCAATCTGATAAAAGCCATCTATGACAAACCAACAGCCAGCATAATATTAAATGGTGAAAAACTGAAAGCTTTTACTCTAAAATCAGGAACAAGACAAGGATGTCCATTATCACCACTCCTATTCAATATAGTGCTGGTTATATTAGCCAGAGCAGTAAGATAAGAGAGAAAAATAAAAGGAATAAGATTAGGAAAAGAAGAAGTTGAATTATCATTATTTGCAGATGACATGATACTCTACATAGAAGACCCCCAAAAATCTATTGAAAGACTTCTAGATATAATAACCAAATTTAGTAATGTAGCTGGATACAAAGCCAACACTCAAAAATCAATAGCACTCCTGTACACAAACAACAAATTCACTGAGAGAGAAATAAGACAAGCCACACCCTTCACAATAGCATCCAAAAAAATGAAATGCTTAGGAATCAACCTAACAAAGGAAGTAAAAGATCTATTCAGTGAAAATTTCAATACTCTGAAAAAAGAAATCAAAGAGGATCTCAGAAAATGGAAAGACATTCCTTGGTCATGGATAGGAAGAACAAACATTGTGAAAATGGCCATTCTTCCAAAATTGCTATACAGGTTTAATGCAATTCCAATCAAAATACCATTGGCATACCTCACAGATCTAGAGAAATCATTCCTAAAATTCACCTGGAACCAGAAGAGACCTAGAATAGCAAAGGCAATTCTGGGCAACAAAGGCAAGGCCGAGGGCAATCCCTGACTTAAAGTTATACTATAAAGCTGTGATAAAATCAGCATGGTACTGGAATAAAAACAGATCTGAAGATCAATGGAATAGATTAGAAGATACAACCACAACCACAAACACACTTAGCCATCTTGTCTTTGACAAAGGGGCCAAACATGTTCACTGGAAGAAAGATAACCTCTTTAATAAGTGGTGCTGGAAAAACTGACTTTTCATATGGCAAAAGCTAAATCTAGATTCATGCCTATCACCATGCAGTAAACTAAAGTCAAAATGGATCAAAGATCTAAATATTAAAACAGAAACACTAAATCTGATGGAAGACAAAGTAGGTAGAAATCTTGAAGATATAGGGGTAGGCAGAGAATTCATGAACAAAAATCAAACTGCACAGGAAATACTTCCCAGAATCAATAACTGGGGTCTCATCTTATTGAAAGGTCTTTGCATGTCAAAGGAAATCTCCAACAGAGTGAAAAGAAAATCCACAAACTGGGAAAAAATCTTAGTCAACTGTCCCTCAGAGGACTTCTATCTGGAACACATGAAGAATTAAAGAAAATCAAACCCCTGAAATTCAAAGACCCAATCCAAAAATGGACATCTGAGATGAATACACACTTCTCGGCAGAAGAAATATAAAAGGCAAATAAATACATGAAAAATGTTCAGCATCATTGGTCATTAGAGAAATGCAAATTAAAACAACACTGAGATTTCATCTCACTCCAGAAAGAATGGCCAAGATCAAGAAAAACACCAATAACAAATGCTGGAGAGAATGTGGGGGAAAAGGAACCCTCCTGCACTGTTGTTGGGAGTGTAGACTGGTGCAACCACTGTGGAAATCAGTCTGGAGGGTCCTCAAAAAGCTGGGATTGGAAGTCCCATTTGATCCAGTTATTCCACTTCTGGGCATATTCCCAGAAGAACTGAAAGCATCATACCACAGTGATATATGTGCACCCATGTTTATAGCAGCACAATTTGTAACAGTGAAATCTTGGAAACAACCTAAATGCCTATCAACTGAGGAATGGATAAAAAAGATAATTGGTAATTTTATGCAATGGAGTACTACTCAGCTATAAAGAAGGATCACATTGAGGGCTTTTATAGGTAAATGGATGCAACTTGAGACCATACTCATAAATGAAATAAATCGAACTCACATGTGTAAATACCATATTGTCTCCCTAGTGTAAGAAACTGAAAAAGTAAAAAAGATACAAAATCTTCAGCAAATATTGTTGAAGGATAACAAACTGCCCAAAGGGGAAAAAATAAATCAGATAGGGAAAAGGAGAAAAAAGGAAGAGAAAAGAGAAAATATACAGATTTGTATATATACACTTAAGATAGCTAAGAGGATTGTGCTACTAACACAATTAACATTCATAGGATTAGATGAATTTTGCAAGTCCATATCTAGTAATGAGTAACTATTTTGAAGATAATTATGCAAAGTAACAACCCTAGTTATGTTCTGACCACCTTGTTTTGCAAGCCCACATTGTTATTGTTTTGGGCTCTTTGTTATTGTTATTTATTAGTCTCTTTTGTTTCTTGGTTTTTTTTTTTTTTGTAATTTGTGATGTTTTGTTTTGTCTTTCTCTCTAACACGGAAAGGATAGATGTGCATGTATAGGCTTATACAAGCCTAGAACTTCTCCTAGAGAGTTTACAAGAATTGATTTTATTACAAGTGATGGTAGGAACAACTACTTTGAAGAAAATGAGACATTATGGTAGCCATTGCTGATTTCCTATCATCTTATTGTGAAGTCCAGTAATGCTTATATCCTTTGTTTTGATTGTTCTTATCTGATCTGTATTATTTGATTTCAACACATGTGAAAGTGTGGACAGCTATTTTGAAGGGAACAAGAGACATTATGGTAGCCATTGTTGATTTCCTTATTATCAGGTTTTGAAGGCCTGTAACACTTTCATTCTTTTGTTTTTGTCAGTTTTATATTACTGTGTTTTATTTGAATTCACTGTGTGTGAAGATATGGACAACTATTTCGAGGAGGACAGGAGACTATTGATTTCCTGTTCACTTGTTTTGAAGTCCTGTGTTGCTTGCATTGTTTTGTCCTGATCTGCTTTCTTCTGTTCTGTTTTGTTTTGTTCTCTTTAAAATAAAATTTTAAAAAATCAACCAATCCATGACCTGTATCACTACCACTTATAGTCACTATTAATAGCATTTTGGCTTTATAGTTTAGTAGACTTTCTATCTTTATCCATTTAACGTAAACAAGTATTTTCCTTTATTTGTTTGGAGAAAGCTCTGTTTTAGATCATCCTTATCCATATAGTGTTTGGACAGGGGGTCTGTAACACAGACCCATTCACTTGACCAACATCATTTTCTGAATATCTTCCATGTGCAGGCACTGTTCTAGGTGCTGAGACTACAGCAGTGAATGAAACATGAGGAGAACAAAAACTTACTGCTCTCAGAGAACTTATATTTTACTTTGCTGCATAGGTAATAAACCAAACATATAACTGAAATCCTGGGAGACTCAAAAGAACTAATCACTTACAGGTTATTAGTCAGTGACCAGGTTAAATATATTACACAAATAGAATTTGTTGAGGAACTAGCATAGTTAATCCTACAACCTAACTGAGACTGTGTGTAGTCTGATGGAGAAAGTTCTGTGTCCACAGCTCAGCCACTTCACAGCTGTGTGACCTAAAGCAAATGATTCAAACTCTGACCATTTTCTCCCTTGAAAGGTGACAGCAATAAAACTTTCTACTTAGTCAATTTGCTATGAAGATTGGAAGTAATGTAAATGCCTGTCATGTAGTAGGCACTCAATAAACTACAGCTATTCTGAGGTCAAGAATCTTGGGCACCCAGTGTTTAGCAGCTAAGAGGGCAGACAGTACGGTCCTATGGCTGGTACAAGACATGACAGGTCAGGTACAACCCCCTTACAAAGTTCCAATTTTCTTTGGGAAAGAGTTATGTCTGGGAATGACTGAGTCAAACGTGGTGACAGGAGGTAGTCCTCAGTGCAGAGTATATGCTTTCCCACCTTTTCAAATATATGACTGCACACAAATCTCCTTTAAACACCTCTACTCTTTCTCCCAGTCTCTCCTGGATTTTTTGTCTTTCTCCTCTTCCCCCTCCACTCCTTCTTCTTCTCCATCTTTCTTCAGGGCTGGGGATCAAACCGAGGGTCTTGCAAAACCTCAACCCTCCCTTAAACTCCCTTAAATTGCCAATCAATACTCCTTCTTCTCCCTCAACCTTGAAACCGCCAGAGTTATTCTCTGGCCCTCAACTGTTGCACCCCCATTCCCTGATTTAGTAGAATGTTCACCATCTATTATTCTTGCCTTTAATTGTGAAACCAAAGCCCCAAACTCAGCAACCACCATCCAGACAACAGCAAAGGTTTTCCAAGGTTTATAGCTGCCCAACTGCAGGCCTCCTGCTGGCAGGCAAAAGATGCTGCAGCAAGTACCTAACAAGATACTTTATTTTGTTGTTGTGGGCACTTCCTGATGCATCATTTCCATTTTCCTAAGTAGAAGGGAAAAGCCCATCTAGCTGGTAAATCGCAAAGTTGAGCCAAGAGCTCAAATCCCCTGCATTTTAATCCAAATGAAACTGCATTGGTAGAGAAGCCTTGCAAAGGAAGATTTTGAATCCAAAGCTATTACTGGGATCTTGCAGTTAATCTATAGTATTAGGGCTTTGCTGATGTGGTTACAATGCATACTCTACCAAGAATAAACCCATGTAATCACTTTCTCTGGGCTGTAGCCTGACACACCCTTACAAATTCTCGTATGAAGCCAGCCTGCATGCCACTGCTGTGGGTACATTACCTAGAATAAAGATTTTATTTTTGCTTACATATTTAAAATATTACTAAAACCGGGCATCAGTTATTGATATTTTCTGCTAGCCTCTGTTCAACACCATATACAGGTATCTTCTCATGGAAGCCTAGTGACAGGTCCTATTTTTCCCCCCATGTAACACAGAAGAAAGCTGCCCTCAAGAGTAGGAGTCACATGCCCATGACCATGATTGTAACAGGTAGACTTCCAAAGCCAATATGCTTCATAACAGCACATATTAATATATGTTGAACATGCTGCCTAATTATGGTTTCCTCCTATTGATTACTTATTATGAACCAGACACTATTTCAGTTTATTTAGTAATCATTAATAATAATAATAATAATAATTTGTAGGAGGCTGTGGCTGTGGCTCAGTGCTAAAGTGTTTGCCTAATTCAAGAGCCTGGGTTCATCTCCATCATTGCAAAAGGCAAAAGTAAAAACCAATTTTAAAAACCCCTATAGGGTGGTTATGGATATTAGTATTGCCATTTTCTTGCTATACAGAGTTACAGAAAGATTAAAAGGCTGCCTAGGTGAGAAATGGAAAATTTTAGTACAACCTGGTCTTGAACTTTCCAGAGGTTGTAGCTTTATCTAGATTTTATAAAAGTCTTTTACATCTACACAATTATAAAGAAATATGCTAAACAGTCAGATGAAAGAGTGAGGAGTTAATGAGGCTGGAAATGTTCATTTGCACAAAACTTAAATTTAGGATCTTGAACTTTTTGGGTAAACCACAGAAAAGGAAATCATATTTCATTTTACTTTTCTCCTACCCTCACTTCTATTCCCTTTTCCTCCCCTTCCCTGCCATCTCTTCCTCCCTCCTTCTTTCCCTTCTTTCCCTTCCTTCCAAGATATGGGGTCTCAGGGTCTTGCTGTATTGCCCAGGCTAATCTTGAACTCCTGGGCATGAGCAGTCCCTGGGCCTCAGGCTCCAGACTAGCTTGGACTACAGGCATGTACCACTCTACCTAGCTTATTTTACTTTATAATCTCAGCAGAAGAGTACAGATGTCCAAACATTTCAAGTAGAAGGCATGTCTTAACTGTGCATATTTTTGCAAATTTTAAATGAAAAAAATAAGAATGAAATTTGATGTTATCCAAACACCCCGCCTCAATGGTGAGTCTTAAAAATAGAATCAATAGAAGTAATATCAAGACTTGAAGTCACTAGAGATCTCTTAGCCAAATTTTTATTTCTTTTGTTAAAATGGAGAAGGAACTAAGGTTAGAGGAAACAGTAAAGAAAAACATTTAAATAATAAAAAAATGAATGCTTAAATTTACAGATACATTTCTTCCTAAAGAGCTATGGTATTTTAAAAACAATGACCTCATTTAGAATTATTACTGAGGTATAGCAATTCTTATTTTACAAGTAGGGAAAATGAAGTACAAAGATGACATCACTTATCAAAAGTAGTACAGTGGGTTGGTGGCATTAAATATAAATCAATGCAATATTTTTGGATGGTAATTTGGTCACTGTTCTCTAAATTAATATACGCATGTGCTTTGACCCAGCAATTTTACTTCCTAGGAATTTGTTCTACAGAAATGCTTTTATAAGTAAGCAAGACTATATTCATATAAGTATTTTTGGATTATTGTTTATAATACAAGGTAAATAATCATTTGTAGGGATTGATTAAAATAAAAAACTATGGTATAAATCTATCATTTTCGTGGAGCTGCTAAAAATAATGAACTGGATCTGTAAATATTGGTATGAACAGTAGCTCATGATATATTGTCAAGTGAAAAAAATCATGCTGCAGAGAAATGTATATATAATATATAAACACATATTTGTGCATATAAAATTTGTATAATGGGTGAAAAATTCTACCATCTGCCACACTTCATAGTGTGGTTTGTCTTTGGAAAATAAATCATTGAAGATTTCACCTATTTTGTCATATGACAGGTGGTATTTATTGGTCACAAAAGATCTCAGCGAATGTTAGAACCCAGGTTCTGAGCCATAGACTAGAATAAAACATTCTCTGTTCCTGAGTCCCCTCTTTGGTGGCAAAGCCCTTTCTCTGCTTTTCATCTGCAGCTAGGCAGGGGATTGGATGGAGGAGATAAGAACAGGTTAAACTGCCTAATATATTCTTCCTACTCTTATCGTGGCTTCCAGCTCTAAGGAAAATGCCTTCTAAAACGTAAGGTGTAGATGTTGTGACCTTTGCACTAGGGTATCAGCCTCTCCCTCTACTTGCAGTCTGTGGTCATTTCAGTGCCATGAAGGGTAGAGGCATGCCACATCATCAGGTCCCCTATTAAGAGGCTTTTCATTAGGCCAAGATCCCCTAGTGGATTCTTGAATGACTTTAGCCTACTTGGCATCAGGCAGATCTGGGTTTGAATGCCAGGTCTCCAGTCCTATATTCTTCTAGCCCTGTTTTCCTTATCTGCACAATGGCGATGATGGTATCACCTCTCGGAGAGCAGTTGTGCGAATTACACTGAAACATGAAGTGTTCAGTCCGGTGACTGGCATAAGGCACATGCTTGATAAATCACAACTATTCCTTAGGTGCAGACAGCCTTTTCTGTTCTCTGATATACCCAGGGACATAGTATAGAAAGTAAAGAACCAAGTGCCAGCAGCATCCTGAGGTCACGAGCAAGTCCTATGACCAAAAGGAGGTGATTATTTTAAGGAGAATCTCTTTTTTTGGTGTGGTGCTGGCATCCAGGGCTTTGCTGCTAGGCAAGTGCTCTACCACTGAACTACATCCCCAACCCACAAACATTCTTTAATCCTTAAGGAAAACCTATAGCTAGAACTTGCACCGTTATATAAGTTTAAAATAGGGGAAAGAAATTTCCCTGGTTTCCATCTCTTATCTCAGGATTTCATCTTTTCCTTCTGTAAGTAAACATTGTTCTAAGAAGCTTGATATCATATTGAAAGAAAGGACACCATTCACTGTGTTGCACACTGTCCCTTTACGAGTGAAAAATATATCTCAGCTCCAGGAAGAAGTGTTCTTCTAAGAATCTTTTTTAATCTTGAGGACACAATAAATCACAAACAATCCTATTTCCTTTATTGGTGTGACTTCTAGGAAGCTCAGAGTCATATTTCTATTTATTGTGAGAACATTTTTGAGACCTCTGTTGACACTGCATAAAGTGGTAGGGAAGGGCCGAGCATTTCCTTAACGACTGCTTTGTTTTTTTTCTATGTACACTAAATTACACAACAGATTGTTTTTCCTCTTTGTCTTGTCTCTAAGACACCTCTATATTGGCAAAAGGGTACAAACTTTTAGTTATAAGATGAACAAGTTCTAGGGATCTAATATAGAGCATTGTGACCATCGGTAGCAATACTGTATTATGTACTTACAATCTGATAGAAGAGCAGATTTTGAGTGTCCTCACTACACATGCACTCAAATGGTAATTATGGGTAGTGATGGGTGTATTAATTTGGTTGTAATCATCACACAATGTGTGTAGACATTAATTAAATCATCACATTGTTTTTGAATATACACAACTTTTGTTAAATACAGTGGTATCTTGGTTCATGAACACTTTTGTTTGTGAACAACTTGGTCAGCAAACAGAAGTGTTTGGCAAAATTTTGTTTTTGCTTGTGAACTCTTCATCAAGTGCTGAACATGACTGTGACCATCTTTTCTGCATGAACATGAACATGGCCATCTTTTCCAGAATCCTGAAATGAATTGAGTTTGTGAATCAAGGCACCAATGTATTTTAAAATAAAAAAAAAGTCTTTAGCAAATACAGGTCTTGGAATATTTTTGCTTGCTGGGTTTTGTGGCTTTATTTTTTCCTTAATCTTAATTTTTCCTTAACTCAATTACATTACTTACCTAAAAATATATTGGTGGTGTTTCTAAAACTACTATAAAACACTGAAGTAAAAAATAAATAATTCAAAAAAAAGAAAAAAAGTAAATAATTCATTTTCCTTTGATATGTCACCTATCTCCCTGATTTTCTTTTTTCAAAACATCAAGTGATAGTCATTCACAGATTATTTGAATATATATAAAATTACACATGATAAGAAATTTATCTGATGTTGTATGTGCATATGTGTAATATAATCTGATGTAATGGGAATAATTTCTAAGATTTCTTTCTCCCTGCTCATACTAGATTTCCAAGTAAAATGTGAACATTCAGTAACAATTACTAAATATATGAAACTAAAAAAAAAGCTATGAATCGAGATAGGATTTGTGACCACATCTCAAAAATGAGTTAGGCATCTTCTTTTGAATTGCATTGGCTGAAATTCTTAACTCACACATTTAAAAATAATTCTTGCACATGTTCTGATGGATAGAGACTGGAGAATAACTTCATACCACTTCTGTCCTAGGAAAAAATACTGTTTGGTACTGTGGCCTCTGACTCAGTGTAACATGAGACCAGTTATATATGACCAGGAGTCTACCCTGACAGCTGATGTTACTCTCCCTCAGACCTCCTGTCTACACTGAGCTTGCTCCAAAAAATGAATTTGGCAAAATTTATTTATACTGCAAATACCAGATCATAACATAGTCTGGATGGCAACACTTTAAAAAGATGTTTGTTTTCTGAATTTGTACATAGATGAGATTTTTTTAAAAAATGAAGTCGAAAAACTTTTCATTTGTAATCACTCCACTATTTTTTTACTTAAGGAGAACTAGCATGTGCTGGAGGTCTTTGGGGCTATAATTACAGTGTCTCCTTGGCTAGGGAAATAGATTTCTAACCCC
Organism: Dasyprocta punctata; assembly: GCA_004363535.1. Lineage (NCBI taxonomy): Eukaryota > Metazoa > Chordata > Mammalia > Rodentia > Dasyproctidae > Dasyprocta > Dasyprocta punctata. Next base: position 25,475 of record RJWM01018282.1, on the reverse strand, counting down.
TCACATGACCTAGATTCATAGGTTGAAAATAGAAAGTCACTGTAGCACATGAGCTTCATGAAATATTTCTTTCTGGCTTGGTGATACCTGAAGAAACCAAAAAGTTCTTTTTCACTTGGTGAATACCAAGTTGCACCCTGCTCAGCATAATTTAGCTCCTACTTAGAGACCTGTCAGTGCAAACAAGAGACCTGTCAATGCAAACAAGAGCAATAATCCCCACTCCCAGATAATAAGAACTCTGTCACTATGTTATATTCAGGAAGAGTCCTGAGAAGTTAGGGGCTAATGGTAGAAATCAAGGAGCAGTTTGTGGACTGGGGTGCAGCTCAACAGTAGAATGCTTGCCTAGCATACATAAAGCTCTGGGTTTGAGCCCCAGTAAGGGAGAGGTGGGGATATGTCTATTTATAGTCTCTCCTGGGACCCATCAGAATCCTGAACAGACAAAGTGAAAACCTTGGCCCTAGCCCTGGGACCTCTACTGCTGTGTAACCTTGAGCAAGTCCGTTCACCCTTTAGAGTCTCTGTTTCTTCCTCTGTAAAATGAAGCCCAGAACGTTTTCCTCCACATAGATATATGAGACATCTACCCTGGACCAGGTCGTGTGTATAGTTTGGGCAGCAGGATGAACAGGACAAACAGTCTTTTCATGAAACCCCATGGAGCTTAGAGCTATTAGAGAAAATCAACCCAAAATTGTTCAGAAGCACACAGATAATCTTAATACCACTATGACAATAACTAACATTTAAGAGAATTATGTCTAGAACTCATTCTAGAATCCTTTAACAACTGTGTGAGGCATGTACTATTTTGATCCCATTTTGTGTATGGGAAATTGAGGCTTGATGAAGTTAACTGAGTCAGACACACATGGATAAGAGTGGTAATTAGGATTCTGTCTTAGTCACTCCCATTGGTGGACACAATACCAGACACTCAACTAAATGGAGGAAAGATTTATTTTTTTGCTCGCAGTTTCAGTGCATGGTCATTTGGCTCCAAGCCAGAAATAGGATGCCAGAAGGGCATGGCAGAGGAAAAGGTGCTCAACCTGTGGCATCAGAGAGAGAAAAGGGAGGAGCAGGGACAAGAAGACACCCTTCTAGGTCACATGCCAGTGACCCACCTCCACCCAGGCCCCACCTCCTAACAGTAAATCAGTTTTTGCACCCTCATGAACTAATCACCTTTCAAACACATGAGAATTTTAGGGGACATCTGAGATCTAAACAGATTCCAAAGGCACATCTGGACAGCTCCAATACTTGGTTCTTTACTCATTAATATTATCTGACACGCACGTGTGTGTGTGTGTGTGTGTGTGTGTGTGTGTGATACTGGGGATGGAACCCAGGGCCTTGCAAATGCTAGGCAAGCACTCTACCACTGCTACTCCGCAGCCCATGACTTCTTAACTAACCACAGATTTGGGGATAGTCATTAGAACTGGTTTTTTTGCCAAAAGGCCATTTCGTAGTCTCAGGGGAAATGGAAATTCTACACCCTGGTTCACACTGGGACGTTTACTAAAGATACAGCTTGCATAGAAAGCATCTTGGGACCTTGGAAGGTGGCATGGCTATGGAGCCACAGGCAACTGGAATAGGACAGTTTGTACTCTGCTCCCCTGCTGGCTGATGACCACATTCAATCTGCTCTACTCTCCCTGCTCCCTAGCAAGCCAAAGCAATCAATCAGCCAACAATAGCAAATCAACTCCAAAGAAAACGGAACAACAGCAATAAATGGGCATGCTGTACTTTCCTTGACCTTTAAGCTGATTACAGCCCTCATTGTCTTCCAGTTTGGAAGTGAAATGAAACAATGGTTGAGGACAGTTGAGTGTGGAAGAGAAGCCTGCACTAAGCCAGTCAAGCGGCAATAATTGCTCAAGCTGTTTATTTATGAGAGACACTGGGGCTGCCAATGTAAGGTGCTCTTTCTACTCTGCACCAGGCACTTGTGTATAATGACTCATTTAAATTTCATGGTTCCATTCATTCATTCATTCATTCACTCATCCACTCATTCAAATATTCATCGAAGTTTCATTGAATGTTGACTCTGAGTCAGGCACTGTTTTAGGGGGTGAACCAGGCCAAGCAGGTCTTTGTCCTCACAGAGCTTACACTTAAGTGGGAAAGACAACTGCCAAAGAAACAAAGAACAGGTGTATAGCCACTCATCAGCAGGACGCATCATGTTACCCAGAGCTCAGGACCTGGAGGGCTCGAGGACACCATATTTTAAAGAGGCTGGGAACCATTATATTACCACTGGTGCCTAGTCCCATCATCTCATTCCAGAGCAATAAGGTCTGACTCTCTGGAGATGAAGCACCTGAATTTTAACTTAAAACTTCGAAAGTAATTGTGACTTTACAGAAAAGTTGTGGTACAGTAATTGCACCAAGAACTGCTAGATTTGCCAATTTTTGTATTTCACATTTGCATTCTATTCTCTGTGCTTATGCACATGTGTATTGCATATTTTTTGTGAATCATTTATGACTTAGCTGCATATCATGTCCCTTTACTCCTCAACCCTTCAGCATGTGTCTTAAGGATAAGGTGATTTCTTATCAAACCTTACACTGATCAAAATGAGGACATTTAAAAGACAGAACAGGGGGTGAGGATTTAGTTCAGCGGCACAAGCGCCTGCCTGGCATATGTGAGGTTGTGAGTTTGATCCCTGGTACCTAAAATAAATAAATAAACAAACAAACAAACAGATCCAGAGGAGGAAGACTTACTAGTTCTCTCACTAACCCCAAGCAGTGAGCATTAAACTGGTTTGGAGATTGAGATGCTTTAATTAGACTGAACTTTATGAAATCAGAGCTTACAGAAAACACATGGAATTCACTCAATATGCCATTAAGGGCCTGAAGAGAAATTCAGGAGAGTAGGATTGAAGGCATTTTCTGGAGAGAAAATAAAACTTTAGCTTGGACCACCCCATCTTGAAGTCTCTCAATAAATTGGTTCCTTGTCCCTTTAGACAGTGTAACTAAGGATGCCTCTCTAAGAAGATAATGACCCACTTCTAAAGGATGAAATGGAGGGGCCACAGAAGAACTGAGAAGGGTGATGTGACAGAAAGGAAGAGAAACTATGGAACCCTGAGGGAGGATTCTTATGTGTCTCATTGCAAGAACAGAAAGAGGCCTGGGGTGGTCAGGACTACAGCCCACTGAGGGAAAGTAGGTCCAGGACAGCCTGGGTGATGAGAGGGTGCAAAGCCCGGATGGCCTATAGTCCACTGAGCTGCACAGAAATACTTTGCAAGCATTCATAATTACAAAGTACATTATGTTTATTTAAAAGATTCCAACAGGACACTTAACTCTCATCTAGTCCAAATTTCCAAAGGTAACTACTACCAATTTTCTTCCAGACTGTTTAGATATCCCAATTTACATGTATATATTTTTAAATATGAATGAAAATATAGCTCTGCAATTTTATTTTTTTCACTTGAAAATATATCATGAATCTCCTTCCACATTGTTGGTTAACTAAATGATGCTAAATCTATACCACACAGCTGTTAAATATCATGATGCTGCTGTCTCATTACTAATCAGAATGATATTCTGAGAATTTTAAAGCCAAAGGAACAGTATGTGTATAATAGAATATATATGTAGCTCCAATTTTAATAAAATATGAATATATATCTGTGTGTGTTTGTATTGTATCTTTTTCTATTGAAATGACACACAGCAGAATAAACACTAAAATATTAATCACGGTGGGATTTCTGAGTTTTCCTCCTTTTGGGCCTCTATTTTTCCAATTTTCTTAATGTGGATATGTAGTTAAATAAAGTTCAAAAAGAATGAAGGTAAACAAGAGAAAACTTGTCTATGACAGATTATGAATACCTGTTATACTATTCTTTGTACTTTTTGTGTATATGTTTTCAATTGCTCAAAATAAAGGTATATTAGAGTTGCTAGAGAAACAGAACCAATAAGAGATAGATAGATAGAATGATGGATAAATAGATAGATTGAATATTGGATATAAAGAAGAGATTCATTGTAAGGTACTGTTTCGAGATGATGGAAACCAGACCATGTGTAGTCTGCAAGCTAGAGACCAAGAAAAACTGGTGATGTGGTTCAGAGGTTTGACAGCTGGACAGTCAGTGGTATAGATACCAGCCTAGGTCTGAAAGACTGAGAACCAGGAGCATTAAGGGCAGGTCAAGATCAGTGTTCCAGTTTCAGAAGTCAAGCACTGTTCATTCAAATTTCCTGGTCTTTTGTTTCACTCAGGCCCTCACTGATCAGATGAGGCCCACCCACAGTGGGGAGAGCTATACATTTTGTCCAGTCCACCACGTCGGAGCCAAATTCATATTTTAGAAACATCCTTACAGCTATACCCAGAAATAAAATTTACCAATATCTGAGTATCCAGGAACCCAGTCAAATTGATGCATAAAATTAGCACTCACAAAAGAGAAGACAGCATAAAATACCATTTAAATTCAGGCACACAATCAACAACTTGAAGAATACCCCTCATACTGATAGACACCGTGTTCTCAAAATAATGGATTATTCCTGATGTCACATCGCTTAAAAAATAAAAACCTGCAGACAGAAGGTAACACTGAAGTTGTCCTCGAGGAAAGGAAGTGGCCATGTAAAATATATCAACTCTGTTATTTCAGAGCAGAATCTTAACATGTAGTCACTTCCCCCATATACAGACTGAGCTCTGTGCAAACACAAGGACCTTCTGAAATCTTAGAGTGGTTTCCTCTAGAGCCTGGAATAAGAACCAGGCTTTTCCTGAATAAACTAAGGACTGAGAACCAAGCAACTGACCTTTTTGTTCTTGTTTGGCCCAGAACATTTGCACTCGCTGGTGAATGTGCTTGTCTTCCCGGAGTTTCTTCTGCCACTGACGCAATTCTTGAATCTCAGGATCACAGCGAACCTGGAAAATCCCCAGAAAGCTTAAGTACCTTTTCTACATACTTCTGCATATTAACTTATTCGCCCTGCATGCAAAAGCCTTTACAAATTGATTGGAGCTATTATCCTGTTACTGTGAGTTCTGACCCGCGGCCTTGTCATGCTGGGCAAGTGCTGTACCACTGCATCTCACCTCCACTCCACTGGATGCACTTTTGACTCTCAACAGATCATTGTGCTAAATGAATTATCTACACCCCTCAAGTTCACATCATATTTGTGCGTAGATGGAGTTGTGCGAAGATCTGCTCTCCTAATAGTAGGTTTGGTACATTCTAGACCTGTACCATCCCATAGAAAAATAACACAGTCACATACATAACTTCAAATTCCCTTACAATCTCATTTTAAAAAAAATTAAAAATAAGCAGGCAAGATTATTTTTAAGATTGTATCTTATTTAACCTAAAATATCCAAAAGCTTGTCCTTTGAACATGGAATCAGTATAAAAGTTATCATGAAGTATCCCATGCCATCTTCCACATAGGTCTCCAGCACATGGGGTGGTTTTTGCACTCACCACACATCTCAATTTGGATTAGCTGCCACCATTCAAGTGCTCAGTACACAAAAAGCTGGTCACTGCTTGGCGGCTAGCACAGTTCTAGATTAACCACAGTGAGCATATGAACCCAAACCCCATTTCATACCAACTGGCAGAGCGCCTACTTCATTTGTAATAGACCCTGGAAACGGAGAAAAGATTAATAGTTGTAATAATAATTATGCTTGCTTTATTATAGCTCATTTATTTATTGGACATGTATGTTCTAGGTATTGTTTAGGTATTTTGCAAATTTTAATAACCAAAACAACCAGGAACGATCACCCCCATTTTGCATTTGGGAGAACTGACTTTACCTAGCTCACTGGGTCATGCAACTAGGAAGCAGTGGAGCTGGGACTCACACTTTGGCAGACTGGCTCCAGCTGCCTTTAAGAAACTTAGAGTCTAGTAGCAGACAAGAATAAAACCCAACAAAGTTGGTTGGAGTGAGGCTATTGGTGAGTCAGAAGGAACACAGAGAAGGCATCTAACCAGACTGGAGTGGTCAAGAAATATTTCATGATCTGGGCACAGTGGTGCACACCTATAATTCCAACTACTTAGGAGGCTGAGGCAGGAGGATTGCAAGCTTAAGGCCAGCCTAGGCAACTTGATGAGACCTTGCCCCCCAAAAATGGGAGAGGAATGTAGGGCAGTACTCCCTGAGTTCAATCCCTAGTATTGAAAGAAAACAAAGAAATAAAATAAAATAAAAAATATTCAGGGTGGAAATGACTCTGGAGCTGAGTTTTGGAGAATTAACTCGAGCTGGCCTTGGGGAGAAAGGCATAGAGTAGAATGGGGTTTCAGGCAGAAATGCCAACCTGTGCAGAGGTATGAAGTGGTCCTAGGCAACCAAGAGAAACTCCAGGTAAAAAGCAATAGAGGGCACAAAAACCACGTCATCTCACACTCCTCCCTGTCTCAATTCATGCTTCTGTCACTTCACTTGCCCAAATAACTGCTCCTTGAAAAATGAATTCCAAAGAAGCAAGCCTTCCCTGCAAATCAGCACCATGTGCAGGCCACTGGGGGGACAGCCAGACACCAACCTTTTCCCATGAATCAATGCCATTTGCAGACTGTGGGGGAAGAGAACAAGAAGTCACCAAGAAGCAAGCCCTTCCTGTGGATCGGCACCATGCACAGGCTGCTGGGGAGAGAGCCAGAAGCCAGTCTTTTTCAGCATGCAGGCTGGGAAACGAGAAGAGCCAACACCCCCTTCCCCCAGTAAGCGACTGGCTGATCTGGAGACACAGACTGCAATGATAGCTATTGAGGTAAAACACAACTTAATGCTTACAGTGTTCAGTGTTTCACTGACTTGGCAGGTCTAAAGCCAGTAGTGTGAACATCTGTTCAGAGGATAACAATATGCAATGTAGCATCTATGGGGGATCTCCTTCTGAAGGTGATAGCCATTGTTAATTCCCTATTATCTTGTTTTTAAGTCCTGTTTCATTTTCATTGTTTTGTTGGGTTGGGTTTTATTCTGTTTTGTTTTGCTTGATTTTATTATATCTCATGGCATGGGCAGCTATTTCATAGATAACAAGATATATTATGGTAACCATTTTGGATTTACTATTATCTTGTTTTGAAGTCCTTTATTGAATTCATTGTTTTGTTTTTATTGGTTCTACTCTGTTCTGTTTTGTTTAATTTCTACTATGTCTGAAAGTATCTACAGCTGTTTTGAAGACAACAAGAGGTATTATGGTAACCATTGTTGATTTCCTATTGTTTTGAAGTCCTGTGTCACACTGGTTTGTTAAGATTGGCTTTATTCTGTTTTATTTTGTTTGGTTTTATTCTCTTTAAAAAGAAAAAAAAAGAAAAATGGATTCCAATACCAGAAATGGTTGACTGTGTATATGTGGATGCGTGCTAACTTTATTTTGAAAGAGAAAGTATGAAAAGAGTGCTAGAAGACATCTTGAGAAAGGAAACATCACATTTTGTAAAGAAGTTGCTATAGTAATACCCACTTAGCTCTGTTTTCTATTTATTTTGCAGTGGCAGGGCCACTCAGCTCTTTGGATTAGCTACTAAAAATAATCACTTTGGGGCTCCCCTATTTTATTAGCTCCATTCACTTAAAATGAGGCATTTAATGTTTGAGAGAACAGTTACTTATATGGGAATTAGGACATGGAACCTAGAAAGTTACATACCACATGCTCAAGTCAGTGCGTTCCTTTCTAGGCAGAGTCCACAATTCTGACCTGCTGGTCTGACAGTCAGGAGCTGGTGTCTCAGCTATGGGGAGGGAGTAGGACAAAGGGAAGCAGGTGCAGAAACCTTCCTACCTGCAGGACCTAGCATTTACAGTAAATGAGTAATGGAAGCCCAGGGAAGGGTCAATGTGGAGAGCACAGACTTGTCTAAGGGACAGCTGCTCCCCAGCTCTGATGATTGTGTTGATGCTCCAAGCCAGGGTGCAAGCTCCTGTTTTTTAAGGCCACCACTGGACCTTGTGACTTTGTATCCAGGCCCCTGGGCTTCCTACTGTGTGTGGTCAGTGCCATCCTTTGAGGAAGTCCAATCTTGGGCTCTCAGATTTCAACTTTTTAAAGTCACCCACACATCAGCCTCACCACAACATAAATAAAATCTCCAGAAAGCGCTGGATGGTCAGGCTTTGTCATCAGCAACCTCACAGCCCCAGAACCACTATTCCCATTTATTTCTCCCTGTCAATAGAGGATCCCCTCTTCCTTTTTTTTAGTATTCTACTTTGGGGTGATTTGACACCCTTGTTTCCCAGAGAACTTCCGAGTCAACAGTAACTCCATTGGTTGTCTTTTTTTAAAACTGTGGTAAAATACATATAAAATAAAATGTACCATTTTAAAGTGTACAATTCATTGGCATTAAGTGCAACCATCAGCTCTCATCTAGTTCCGGCATATTTTCATCTCAGCCCAAAAGGAAATGCCACACCCACTGGCCACACCCACTTCCCATCCTCCCCTCCCCCAGCCCTGCCAACCACTAATCTGTTTTAGTTTTGAGTCTCTATGAATTTGCCTATTCTGGATATTTCATAGTAGTGGAATCACACACTTCTGTGGCCTTTCGTGCCTGGACTCTTTTGCTTCTACAGTGTTTTAAAGTTTATCCACATTGTGGCACATATTAGTACTTCACTCCTGAATAATATTCCACTGTATAGTTATGCTGCATTATATTTATCCATTCATCTCTTCATGGAGATTTGAGTTGATGCCACCTTTAAGCTATGGTGAACAGAGTGTCCATAAATATGCATGTACAAGTTTTTGTTTAAACACCCATTTTCCTACTTGATTCTCAGTTATCTACTCAGTGAACAAAAACACCTATTTCCCTCCCATTCTGGATGCTTACTCTTCTGTATAAGGTTCTGCCATTCACGGCATTCCACTTCAGTGAAATTTTCCCTCTGTTTGGTCAAAGACCTTTCTGTCTTTTCCTTGACTTCCTTTATTCTGCACCAAGGACTGCTATTTATCCACAGAGAATATATCAGTCTTGTGGGTTAAACTCTCATTGCCAGCACTGCCTGGATCTCTAGAGAAGGCTTATGTGACCTCCGCAAAAAGCAGGCACCCATTCAACTGAGTTAATCCTAGTCATCATTATCATGATAAGGGATTCAATTTAAATGGCAGTGATTGTGCCAAACAGCAAATACCACAGAGTGAAGTGTAATGTTTAACACACAAGCAAGTTCACTGCAAAACAAAGGTTCCCCTACCAGTGGCTTTCTGTTTTTACTTTTTAAAATTATGTGTGGAGTCCAAATTACTCATCTAAGATATTCATATGCACACAAAGCATGGTATCCATTATTATGTACTTGACTTTGGGGAATACAAAAACAAAACAAAAACTCCTGTATGTGGATATCAATTTTTGAAAAACTGCCCATGAAACAATAGTTTTTTTTCAGTACTAGGGATCGAATCCAGGGCCTTTCACTGAACTACATCCCCAGCCCTTTTTTATTTTGAGACAGGATCTTACTAAGTTTCCCAGGATGTGTTTGAACATGCAGTCTTCTCGCCTTCACCTTCTAAAATGCTGCGATTACAGGCAGGAACCACCATGCCCATTCCATCAAATTCTCCTGTTTATGATTCTGATGAAAAGAAATACAGGATACCACATTGGTTGAAAATGCCAACTCCAACCAAACACTCTGAGATTAAATCTCTGCTTTGCAAATTACAAAATGAGGAATTTGGAGAAGTTACTTAAACTCTGAGCCTCAATTTTCCCATCTTCAAAGTGGGAATAATGTATTTACTTCACTGGTTTCATGTGAAAACAAGCTGAGAAGATGAATCTAAAGGGCTAAAAAAAAGTGTCTGACAAATAGTAAGCTCTCAGTGTGTTAACAGTTTCTTAAGTCAATTAATAAAATAATGAGAACAATCTGAATTCAGCTCTGAGGTTGAAATGTACAACTGCTGTTCATGGAGCCAAGTGACTGAAGAGCTGATGATTCATAAAATTGAAAGCAAAGCTCTTTCTCAAGGGTTTACAAAGTATGAACGCATAAATGATCTTATAATTTTACAACTTCAGGCATTAGCCAGCTGGCTGAGAGGTACAGGGGCTGTGCAAGATGGCTGCAGGCAAGGAAGAAGAGACAGGTGGTTACTGGGACTCTGAAATTAACCTTCATAGATCTCTACTTTTGAATTCTCTTACCATAGTTGTTTTCCCTGCCTCTTGGCAAAACAGACAAAAACATAGCAACAGCAACCCTCTTTGGTGATTCCCTGGAGTTTTTCTAATTGCTCTGAAGGAAAGTCCTTAATGCGTTACAGTTGCTGACAAGATGCTGGAGAAGTAATGTAATGGAGAGCACCTTTGGTAACGCTCACAGGCGTCAGCCCCCAGCTTGGCATGAGCTTCCTGGTAGAAGGTTCTTAGGACATCTTGGCCGTAGCCTGACATACCAATGGTTATACTAGAGGATTTTATTCTCAAGAAAAGTCAAATTCAAAAAGCAGGAAATATATGTCTGCAATATCTCTTCAAATTACCTAATAAAAACAGCATTCCTAGTTGTGAATTCAATTTTCTTTTTGTAAGTAAGCTTTGTGATTTCTTCTCAGATCTCTGGCAAAACCAAAGTTGGCTTCTTATTCTGGCAGTTATTAGGATTTCTGATTGTCTCAAGAAACTAATTTTAAAAACATGTAGATATCATTTAATCCTTGGTACTATGGAGGTATTACTGCAGAATGATAGTGTGTCTCTTAGAGCTGCCAGGGGCTTTCAGAGAGGTTTAGAAGAGTTTTAGAGTGACACCTTTCATATAATGGGAGGCAGGACATTCGTGAGTGGTAAATACAATTAGGTATGTGTGAATGTCATTAAAAATATAACTAAATAGAAGATAACAGTTGATCCTTTATCATTAAGGATGGATCCTCTTCATGATCTTTTTTTTGCCTCAAAGTCTATTTTATCTGATATTAACAATGCCAGATCACATTTCACTTGGTTAGCATTTATATTGTATATCTTTCTCCAGCTCTTTACTTGCAACTATTCTGGGTTATTTTGTGCTGCCTATACCATAGAGGAGGATTTCTTTTATCATCCATCCTAAAAATCAGAAAAGAATTTATTTACATTTATTATGAGTAGTGATACATTTATCTCTCTCATCTTATTTTTTTAAATTTACCATGCTTTGGATATTTATCCCTGTTTTATATCTGTTTAGATATTCCATTTGTTTCCTGCCACTGATTTGTTATCTCACATTCTACTTTTTAGTATGTTGCTATAATGTAATAAACAATTTAAAAGAAAACACCAAGCATGGTGGCACACACACAGCTCTTAGGAGGCTAGGCAGGAGGACGGCTGTGAGTTCATGGCCAGCCTAGGCTACATTACAAGTTAAAGGCCAGCCTGAACTGTATGATGAGACCCTATCTCAAATACAAAACCACAACAATAAAGAAATGATCTGTCTAGCTCCATCCCAAATAATACAAAGACTTTAGAATGTTTCACCTGTAGTCTTCTCACTCTCAATTTTCATATTACCATTGTCTAGTATTTTAGTTTTATTTACCTCCAATTGGTAATACCTATTTAGATCTATCATCTTGCTCATTCACCATAATTTCTTCCTCCTACTCCTTCCTTATGGGTGCAATTTCCTTCTAATTCAAGTGTATAATTTAGGAGATCTTTTGCTAAGATACACATCTGAAATGTCTTTATTTATAGCTCTTGGTCGTCAATGATAATTTAGTGGGTATATAATTCTCAGCTGAATGTTACTTCCCTTCAGGACTAGAAGACATTACATGTCACTTTCTTCTGGCATCTACTGCTGCTGATTAGACATCTATACTCAGTCTCTTGTTTTTCCCTTGTAGGTAATCTTTCTTGTGAGGCAGTTTTAAGGCTTTTCCTTGCATTGCTTTTCGCACTTCACCATTCCATATTTCTATAATGAAGAATTTCATGTGGCTTTTTTTTCCCAGTAGAGATTGAATACACAGTTTTCAGACTGAGCTACATCTCTACCCTTTTATTTTTTATTTGCTAAATTGCTAAATTGCCTATGCTGGGTTTGAATTTGAGATCCTCCTACCTCAGCCTTCCAGAGTGCTGAGATTATAGATTTTCACCACTATGCCTGACTTGTGTGACTTTCTCTGTATTTTGCTAGTTTGAGACTCACGTTTCTTCAATTCTGGAATACTTTCATACAATATCTCTGGACATACGATTTCTCCACTGCCCCTTTCTGGAATTCAGTTTATGTTGAGCCTTCTCTTTCTATCCTTGTCTCTTTAGAACTTCTTTTCCACATGCTCTCTCTCACTCTGTCTCTGTCTCTCTCTGTCTCTATCTCTCTCTCCATTCTCCCCCTCCCTCTCCTTATCCTTCTCCCTATCTCCCAGATCTGCCTCCCAGTTTACCAACTGCTCCTAGTTAACTGACACTTGAAATACACTCTGTGGACCAGCGGCCTCTGCTGTCACTAGGAAGCATATTAGAAATAAAAATCCTTGGTTTCCACCCAGACCTATTAAATCAGCATTTAATACAGAATGGGCCCAGGAATCTGTTTTACAAACTCTCCAGGTGACTGATGTTCACTGATTTTTGAGCAGCTCTGCTTTAGCCCATTCACTCAATTGTTTTCATTTCCGCAGGTTGCACTTATCTTTTTCAAATTTGAATTTTCCTCTTTTGTCATACTGTGTTAATTCCTCAGAAAGCTTTATATATTTTTTTCTGGTAAATCTCTATACTCATTTCAAGCATACTTATTTCACAGGCTTAAACTGCTACTCATAGAGGCCAGAATTTTCTACTTGGTTATATTTGCTGACTAACTCTCTTCTTTCTTGTTAGTTTATTTTCTTTCTTTCTATTTCTTTTTTCAGTCCTGGGGATTGAACTCACTATTTTCTTAATTATGAGCTCAAAACTATAGCAGATCTTAGTCCTCAACTCCAAGTTTGTATGGGCCTGAGGTCATATCTTTTATCCAGGGGTCAGTAAATTTTTGTTGGGGAAGAATCAAATGGTAAATATTTTTGGTTTTGTGAGACAGAGAGTGTCTATTATACCAATTGAGTTCTGCTATTATAATACAAAAGCAATCATAGAAAACATGTTTCAAAATGGGCATGGCTGTTTTTCAATAAAAGTGTACTTATAAAAACAGGCAGTGGTTGAATTTGGTTCTCCAGCTATAGTTTACCAACCTCTGCTCCTTATCCTTGGGTAGGTATTAGAATAACTGCTCCCACTTCCCTTACTGCCTCTGCCTTCTCTCTACTTGTGTTACATAAACATTATTCTTTTATGACTACTTCCAAACTTGCTTGATGGTGTTGAGGTCACTTAGGACACTTGTTCAAAACACAATCCAGGGCCCTTTCTCTGTAGATTCTGATGCAGTCTGTTTGAGGTAAAATGTTCAACAAGAACTCCAGGTGAGCCCGGAAAGATTGAGAAAGTTTGAGACACCACTCTCATGAAAGATAATGGATGGACAAAGATACAATCCCTACTGCTAACATTTGTCCAGCTTGGGTTCAGTTCTTAGGTGAAGTCCATGTTGATCATTGCAAATACTTCGAATCTGAGCCAAGAAGGACTGCCAGAGCTATCACTGTGTGGTCAGGAAGGCACAGTCTATGTGACTCATAACAGCAGCTGTTTTTCAGTGGGGCAGTCTTTGTCCTGCCAGATCTGAAAAGGCCTTCTCCCAGGAAGCCACACCTATTTTGTACTAAAGTTCCTTTAATTGTAAGGCACCCGCACAGTACATACCTAAGAAAAATGGAATTTCCCCCCAACAGCTCAGTGATGACTGTTCAGATAAAGTATATCTGACTCTTGGTACTTGCTTGGCCAAATAATCACAGGATGAATAAGCTGCAAAAGCATTTGAGATGTTAGATGAATTTTCCAATGACTTATAGGGTTAAATTATAAAAAGTGTGCCATGCCAAAAATCATATTATTGCACAATGCTTTCCTACCAGAGCTGATATTTATGGAGTATTTCCACTACATAATAGTGCTAACACTATTCTAGAAACATTTTTGTTTTGTTTTTTAGTGCTGGGTAGCAAACTGAGGGCTTTGTGCATACTAGGCAAAGCACTCAATGAGTATACCTCCATCCCTTACTCTTTCTTTCTTTCTTTTTTTCTTCTTTCTTTCTTTCTTTCTTTCTTTCTTTCTTTCTTCCTTGTTTGCTTTTTGATTTTTTGGTTTCTTGAGAGAGGATTTTGCAGTTCAGGCTGACTTTGAGCTCACTATGCAGCCCAGGCTGGCCTCACACTTGTGGCAAGTTTTTTTAACATGCAGACCTGCCTCAGCCTCCCGAGTGCTAGGATTATAGGCATGCACCACGATGCCTAGCTTTGTTGCCTATTTTTCAGTGAAGAAACTGAATCACAGAGAGGTGAAATAATTTTCTTAAACTCATACATACCATAACCCTGAACTTGCACCTGAGTACTCTCATTCTGAAGTAGTAGTTTTCAACCCTGGATACACACTGGAATCATTTGGAAGAGCTTTAAAGAAAACTACTGATGCCTGAGCCTCACCACCATGGCCACTGACTGGCTTCAGGGTTATCATAGATGCCCAGGTACTTCTGATGTACAGTCAAAGTTGGTAGTCTCTGTTCCATACTAGGGTGTGGACTTGCAACTCCTCTGCCAGAACTCTCAAACTGTGGTGCCCAGAGTAGCAGCTGTAGCATCACCTGAGAGTGTGACATGCAGACCTGCTGACTTGGATGCTCTTGAGTGGGTCCCTGCACTCTGTGTGTTAACGGGCCCTCTAGATACTTCAGATACAGGCTCAATATTGAAAACACACTTATCTTTTTCTCCCTGTCTGAAGCAGTTCTGGAAGTCCTCTTTTGTGAAAATCTTTCCCAGGATCTTCTCTGGGAAATCTCATCTCCCTAGATCCTGACCCCTTTGAAAACACTGCCACTCTTATTCTGCGGGCAAGTATGCCTTCTTCTTTTGAATCTAGGCGAGCCTTGTGACTTGCTTTGACCAATGGGAGGTAATAAGAGTGCTATTAGGCATGGTTCAGCATCCAAGCCTCGAGAAGGCTTTGAGGGTAAGGAAACTAGGTTTGGTTCCTTGGAGGATGAAAAACCACATGGAAAAGAACCAAAATGTCCCAGCCAGCAGCCAGTGCTGCTGGCAAGCACATAAGCAAGGCGACTGGGCTCTTCTGCTGGCCTGGTCATTAGCCAAACCCAACCATGTGTGAGGTCCAGGTGAGACCAGCACAAGAGCCACTCAGCCCATCGACAGAATTGTGAAAAATAATCAGTTGCTATGGATTCAAGTCATTAAGTATGAGAGTGGTTTGTTATTCTGATTATAGCTGTGAAATTTACCCATAAACTCTGCCTTAAAGGGAGTTGTTTAGCTCTTTAAAAAAAAATGTTTCAAGGAACACTGGCTCCAGGTAGGGTGCTAGGTGCCTTCTGTGGGGGTCTGGCTTCATGGGTGTTGTCCTGTGCAGTCCCACAGGCTCTGCATGTGGAAGTTGCCCCATACTTTATGCTCTGTGGTCACCATCTAGAAATTCATAATAACTTTGAACAAGGGATCCAGCATTCTTATTTTACACGAAACTCTTCAAGTTTTCTGGCCAGTCCTGCTCATTCGTGGTTTTCTCATTTATTCCTCAAAACAAGCCCAGGATTTAGAATTCACTGTTATCAATCACTTTTTATAGATAAGGAAAACAAGGCTCTGGGAAGTTCAGTGCTAACACAAGGTCATATGCAAAGAAGGATGGCGCTCAGGCATCAAAAGCCCTGAGCCCTGGGACCAACTCCATGCAAACCATAGATACATCTTGAACTTGGTTATCAGTTTTTGTCACATATAAAGTGTGACTGAAAATCAAAGTTAATGTTTTAAATTTTTAAAAAATTGTTACAGTAAAAGATACATTGCCATTAATCCCCCTAGAATACTTCCCCCTGTTTCTGACACTCTTATCCTATTGTTCTTGCTGCTGTCTGAGGCAGTTCTGAAAGTCCTCTTTCATGAGTGCCTTTTAATTGCACTGTGGTGGTTACCTTGATGTCTTGAACCGATTCAAAATGTTTGTCTTTCATGATCATTTTGACTTTGGAGAAGATCCAGAAGTTACAAGTGCCAGATCTGGGAATAAAGTGGATGAGGACAGAGGTCACACCATGGTCTTCTTACACTTCTGCCTTCCTGTTGGATGGTACTCAGCACGCTATTTACCGTATTTTTGATCATGCCTCATAAAGATTTTCACAAAAGAAAACTTCCAGAACTGCTTCAGACAAGGAGAAAAAAGATAAGTGTGTTTGAAGCAATGGGGAGTATTTTGAGGGGGGTTAATGGAAATCTGTTACCATAGTATCTTTTTGTATTTAAATATTTACCATGTATTTCGATCACTCTTAGTATTTCAGGTACTCTATGACTGAGCAAATAAAAAAAGTAGTTTTTGCTATCAGCCTGGTTGCAAAGAACTTTCCAAACATATCAAGGATAACACACTTGCAGCTATAACCTAAAGTATATTTAAACAATTACAGGAGCAGGCACAGGAAGGGATGAAGAAGGCCCTAGCCTGGGAAGCTAGACTCAAACTAGCCCAAATCCCCTATTTATAGAGCTGTGCCCTACTTCAGGCTGCTGGGTGGCCCTAAAATTACCCTGAGAACTTGACCTTGGCAATGACCATGGAAACCAGGTACCTTTATTCTGGAGCTATGGCTGGAATCATGCTGGGCACAGACAAAAGTTTTTATGGAGAGCTCAAGGACATTTTGAAAAGATAAGATCTTCTTGGATAGGGAACCTAAAAAAGCATTTAAGGAACACTATCGGGAAATGATCAAGAATATTGTTTTAGAGAAAAAAATGTATAAATCAAATTGAGCTGTTTAACCTAATAGTTATGAGATCTCAGCAAAGTGCCAAGCCCTGCGCTAAGCACCTGACAGGCACCATTTCAGTTATACCCCCAAGTATAACCCTTGGAGAGAAAGCACTATTATTAGCATCCTCGTTTTACTGGAAAAGAAACAGAGGCTTAGGAAAATTAGGTAATTTACTCGAGGCTACAGGGTTGTCAAGCCAGGATTCAAATCTGCACATTGGCTTCCCTTTACCTAGATTGATGCTTACACCTCCACTTCTCAAATTTTAGCAAACCAAGACTATCCCATGGGTCTTTTTAAGAAGCAGATTTTGATTTAGGAAGACTGGGGTGGGGTCTGAGATTTTGCATTTCCAACTAGTGGTGAGATAATGAGGGTATCAGTGGTCTGTGGATCACAACTGAGTAGCAAAGATATAGATACACAATGGCTTCCCTGCTTTTACTTTCATCTTCAAGTTTTCCCTCCCCCCGCCCACTTCCAGGTTGAGTTATTGTATTGGTTTCCATTGCTACCTAACACATACCCTCTCAGACCGAGCAGCTTAAAATAACAGCGACGCAGTGTCTGAGGAATCCAGGAGGAGCTTAGCTCAGTGGTTCCAGTCCAGGATCTCCCATGAGTTTGCAGTTAGAGCCCAAAGTCATCTGAAGTCTCCACTGGGACAGAAGATCCACGTCCAAGATGGTACACTCATATGGCTGTTGGCTGGAGGCCTCACTTTTTTATTATGTCGGTAAGTACCTCCATAGGGCTGCTCAAGACATGGCAGCTGGCTTCCCTCAGAGTAAATGAAGAGAGAGAGAGAGAAGACTCTTGTGCCTTTTATGACCTAATCATAGAAGTGGCATACCATTATTTCTGCTGTATTCTGTATTCTACATATCCATGCTGGTATAATATGATAAGTGATTCTGCAAAAATATGAATACTAGGAAGTGGGGATTATTGGAAAGTTGTTGTGGATTCTGGCTACTACAGTTTTCTGTAGAAAAGTTCGTCAGTTCATGTGACTGCTCTGCTCAAAACCCTGTCATCATTTCTCATCACAGTTAGAATAAGTTTCCCCTTCACACTATGAGATCTGGTTCCTGACGATTTTTTCACCTACTCTGTCATTCACCCTGGTTCACTGTCATCATTCACACTGACCCTCCTGCAGACCTTTGCCCATGCTTTGTCCTTCTGCCTAGAATGAAATTCTTTCAGGTCTTTCCTCAACACTTCCTCAGAGAGGCCTTCTCACTACATAAATAATAGCTTCGTGGTCCTCTAGTCCTTTCACTTGATTTATCTAGTCTCACGTACTAGATAATTATTCAGCAAGGACTATAATTCCTTGGCAATTCTTTGGTCATGTAACTTGCTTTGGCCAGTGGGAGAGTCACACACCAATCCCCAGCCTAGGCCTTGAGATGTGTTATGTGTGTTTTTGCTCATTGTGACCTCTGCCATGCAAAGAACATGTTGAGCTCAGAAGAATGACAGCCCTACAAACAAAACCAAGTAGAACTCAACAGCCTGGAGCCACATGTAGCAGAGCCCACCTTAGATTAGTTGAAATCTGACTGGTTTATAGACATGTGAGATTAAAAAAAAAATCAATTGTAAGTTTTGGGGTGGTTTATTAAGTGACATTATCATGACCATAGCTAACTAGTGCACTTTTGAGAGGTGATAGTGCTGGGAATCAAACCCAGGGACTAGAGCATGCTAAGCATGTGCCCTACCACTGAGTGTACCGACATCCCCTGACTGATACACTTCTTGAAATTATATTATCTGTTTATTTATTGTATCTGTTTGTAATCTATTACAAGAATGTAAGCAGGGATTTTGTCATACTCCCTAAAGTAGTCCCAGTATCTAAAACAAGGCTGGCTTGCCTGCCACACAGCAGATGCTGAATACGAATTAGTGCATGAATATTAGTGAATGAACTCATCTAACTGTACAGCCTTCTGGCTTAATGACCCTACTACACTTCAAAATTAGCTGGGAAAAAATGCAAAGTAATTATCTTCAATAAGTTACAAAATAAAAAAATTCATCTTAACTGAGAGTTCTAGGCAGCATATCATTGACCAGGAAAGTGTGACTCACATCAAGCTGTTTGCTACTATTTGTGGGCCAGATGCCATCGATCCTCACCTGAGCTGTATCAGAAGTCAGCCAGAAATTACAACCAAATCCTTCCTGAGAACGGAAGTGCTGCTTTAGAAGACACTGGCTCACCTGAATGGGCAGCTGTCCCCAGAGAGAAGGACCAGAGAGAGGGCTAAAGAACACACACAAAGGGAGGAAATGCTCCCCATCCCCCTCCTGGAACAGCTGCACCAGTGGACGCCCTCCATGGAAGGAAGGAAGAGGAAGTTTGGGAAGCTGTAACGAAGACAGCAATAATAGAGAAGTCAAACACTCAAGAGAAAGCAGAAGGAGAGAAGAATTGGGACCTCAAATTACCAATTGTTGGGCCTTTATGAGGAAGTAGAAAGGGAGACCAACTCCTAAAGATTTCTGCAGTCCTGCAGCCTGAGGGATAACTTTGGGCTGGAGGATTTTGAATGAGAAATGTTTGGCTGCCTGGGCAGAATGCTTCCTTCAAACACAGATGTTCAGAACAGATCTGCCTGCACTGCTGCGGAAAGCCCCCCTCGACTTGAAACAAAATGACTATCTAGTATGGGCAGATATTCACAAAAAAATACATCTTACATTTATATATAGCAATGATGCAATAAATATATATAAATGTCCATATACACAAAAGAAAAGCATGAAGAACATACACACGACTCTTTTTTTTTTTTTTTTTTTTGTACAGGAAATCAATCATGACCTTGCACTTGCCAGACAGGCTCTGTGCCACTGAACTACATCCCCAGCCCAACTCTTAATGGTGATTCCATCTGAGGGAGGTTGAGGTAGGCCAGGAATGCAGATGGTCATTACTTTATAACACATGCAGCTTGCTTTTTCTTTACAATGAGGAGCTGTTCTTTCTCCTCAAAAATATTCGATAAAGATGTTTTCATACACAGATGGCCATTTTTCTGTCCCTAACAAACTGAGTTGCCAGACCTTGCGTGAGGTAGTCAAATGTGGTTGCAAAGTGGCATCTCATTGCCTATGATGCCAGTGATAAGACCCCTCCCTCACTCACTCTGACTCAGGAATTGGCTGGCAGCAGCTCACTAATGGTATCATTGGTGCCAGGTCTCTGTTCTTCTGGTGACATCAGTGTTTATTTTCATGCACTGGCTTAGACCTTCCTGCTGAAGAACATGGTCTGCAGCTGTGCCCACTGATGCCAGCATTACCATGGTCTCAAAAAGAATGGATTTGGCCTGCTTCTCTGCTCCACCTTGAGAGGTTTTTGCCCTAGTACAAATTACTGTACAATTATGGTGGTGGTTTAACATGGTGGAAGGCCAAAGAGGGAACTCTTACTCTCACAACCACTTTCTCTTTTTCCCTCTTTGGCCCTAATTGCAACTTCCTTTCCTGTTTGCACGTAAAGAAAATTTTAATCAGTACTTCACCCGTCATCAGTGTCCGCCCCATGTGCCACTTCTGGTCAGAGGTCATATAACCCTCTGCCTCTCTGCATCCAGTCAGAAGAGAAAGCCAAACCTGAGTGGGTTGTGGGCTCCTCTCCACGTCCTCAGTAAAAGGCCACTTTCTCTTTCCTTCTGCTTCTCTACTGTGCTGGAAAACTCTAACACTTGGTGCCAAAACCTGGGAAATTGGCAGTGCATTAGCTCCTGGGGGTTACCCCTGGTTTTGAGCTTGCCTGC
The DNA here is from genome assembly GCA_004363535.1 of Dasyprocta punctata. Lineage (NCBI taxonomy): Eukaryota > Metazoa > Chordata > Mammalia > Rodentia > Dasyproctidae > Dasyprocta > Dasyprocta punctata. The sequence goes on along the minus strand of RJWM01018282.1, from coordinate 4,684 downwards.
CAAGGAGCCAGTCTTCCTTCCTCTGGGACCTGCTTATTTGCCACTGCTACCCTGCATCCAAAACCAACCCACCTCATTTGTCACAGGTGAGCCATCTTTCTGTCCAGGGTTTTCTGTCTCAATTTCTCAGTCTGTAACAGCTCTCCTGCTCCTTGGACAACTGAGGCAGAGATGTTCTCAGTCTTAAAAATACATGGACTCATGTCAGATAACCTATCCATTGCCATCCCTGGATAAAGATGGCGACTCTCATGTTACTTGGGCAGGCAGCCCAAGGCAGAGCTGTTACCTTCTTGTTCTCTGGGACCCCACCTCGCACTCTCGATGATGGCCGATGAGAATGGATGTTGGGACCTTCCCTGTCACACTCTCAAAACACGTGACAATCTCTTTTGATAAGTGTGACCCAGGACAGCTCTCATATTCCTTGAGCAGAGCTAAAAGTTCTCACACCCCAAGGCAGAGTTGTTCTCTTGGCTCACCTCTAATCTGGTCACTATGGGGAATACTATTTCCTGTCCCCCAAAAGCACACCTCTGGGGTCCCTTGTTCATAACCTTGGTGCTCTTGGCTTCAAGAAGGCCATAAAAACCAAAAAACTGATCTTTTACTGCCAGATGGCTTGGCTGACCTACCGACTTAATGGTAGCCCATGGCCTGGGGGAGGGGGGCATTTGACCCCTCTATCCTTCAAGATTTATATAACTTTTGTCACAGCAGTGGCAAGTTGGTAGAAATCCCTTATGTCCAGGCCTTTGTCACTTTGAGGACATGTTCTCTCATTCAGTTATGTATGGCGGCCCAAGTACTTCTGGCTCACTCCACTCCACCAGGATCTCTCCCTTCCTCCCCACCGGACCCCTTAGACAATGTGCCGCCTGTCTTTATTGCCCCTCCCCCATGTCCCCAAGCCCAAACCCCTCAGCCTTCTCAACCAAAGGTCTCTAAGCCCCTTGATTCATCCTTTCCCCTTTCTTCACCCCCAGTAGTCTCAAACTCTTCTTTTACTCCCTCTCCTCAATCTCAGACTCCTCAGTCCCCTCAACCTGAGCCATCTATCCTGTCAGACAGCTCCGCTTCTTTCCCTCCTGCTCCTGCATCGCCATTCTCCCCGCCAGCTCACCACACTCACTCTTGTGTGTTTCTGCCACCTAGCAGACCACATGGTGTTTGACCGCCATCTTGCAGTCCCACGCCTCAGCAGCCATCTTGCTGCAGCTCACATGGAGGACAGCTGCTGTCTTGCAGTCCTCCCCCATGTGATAGTCCGCCACCACCTTGTGACAGGTCACAGGGTAAATGGCCACCATCTTGCAGTCCCTCATCATGTAACCAGCAGCAGTCATCTTGTTGTGGGTTTCCTGGTAACCAGTTGTAATCTTGTGCTTCCCTGTCACATGGTGATGAGCAGTCATTTTATGGTCAGTCACCCTGTAACCGCCCACAGACACCTGATGGGCAACTGGCTGCTCGGTGGCCATCTACACCTCCCACTCCACAGCCTTCTCAGCCTCAATCCCTATTCCCCCTTCGAGAACAGGCTGCTCCGGAGGGACTAGTTCATATTCATGTTTCTTTTTCCCTCACTGACCTATCTCAGATCAACCATAAATTAGGTTCTTTTTCTGTTGATCCACAAAATTATATCAGAGAGTTTAAATTTATAACTAATTGTTATGATTTATATTTCAAGGATGTTTATGTGATGCTGAACACCACCCTCAGCTCACAAGAGCAGGCTCAGCTATGACAAACAGCTCAAGAGGAAGCTGATCATAGACATAAAGCAAATACTGCTGAGAATGGCCCTGGGGCTGCTGCGGTGCCTGAACAGAACCATGACTGGGATTACCAAAATGGAGAAGGTTCTTGTAAAGTATATAAGATGATTGAATGTATAATTGTGGGCCTTAATAAAATAGCTCACAAGCATACTAACTATAACAAGCTTTTACAACAAGTCCAAGAGGCTAATGAAAACCCTGCTGTGTTTCTAACATGTCTTAGGGACACTCTAATTAAGTTTACTAATGTAAACCTAGACTCTCATGAAAGGACAATGGTTATTAACTCTTATTTTATTTCTCAGTCTGCCTGTGACATTTGTGCAAAACTGCAAAAGGCTGAACTTGGCCCTCAAAACCCACTGGGAGACCTTCCTAATATGGCTTTTCATGTTTTCAACAACAGAGATACAACACAAAAGGAAGAAAAAGAGGCACACACACAAAAAAAACTTACTAAATATCAGTCTGATCTTTTAGCAGTGACACTTGGGGCTCCCAAGACAGGTAAACCAAAACAAGGCGAAGCTGCCTGAGCTCCTTCTGGACCATGTTTCAAGTGCAACAAGGAAAGACACCGGACAAGAGAATGCCCCAACCCATGAGTTCCTTTGGGGCCCTACCCTCTCTGCAATCTCAAGGACCATTGGAAGAGCAACTGTCCTAGCCACCAGAGAGTGGATAAGCCATCCCCTAATTCCTTGCCCTCACAGGAGATCTCATCACCACTGAATTCATCGCTGGCTAGTTTACTTGGACTTGCTGCTGAAGATTGATGGGACTCAGGGCCCACAGCCCCAAGTAACTTACATAGCCTCTTCAAAGAGGGCCCATTTCATGCAGGTTCCAAACTCTCTTCTTCACCCATAGCTTTCTGGTAATACCAACATGTCCCACACCCCTTCTAGGTAGGGATCTCCTCCAAAAGCTTAACTTCTCTTTTACCTTCTCCCTCCCCACAGCTCTCGTCCTCCAAACGCCATCACAACGCACTGCAAACCCATCCCCTCTTCTCCCTTCTTCCCTTGTTGATCCCATAGTCTAGGACACCTCCAACCCCACCTGCACTACCCATGCTATACTTGTTTTAATTCATTTCAGAGATCCTTCAATCTTTCCTTGTGTTCCCTAATATCCTATAGCTCCCAAACATCTACAAAGGCTCAAATCTATAATCAAGCATGTTTTAGACAACGGTTTTCTCAAACTTACCCACTTACCCTACAATACTCCCATTCTCCTGGTACTCAAGCCTAATGGGTACTATCATCTGCTACAAGACCTTAGGGCAATTGATGATGCTGTAACCCCGATTCACCCAGTGGTGCCAAACCCTTATACTATGCTGTCTCATATTCCTCCCTCCACCACTCACTTCACAGTCCTAGATCTTAAAGATGCTTTTTTTTTCCATCCCCCTACACCCTGATTGTCAGGATTTCTTTGCATTTACATGGACTGACCCAGACACTCTCAGGTCTCAACAACTTACCCGGACAGTGCTCCCCCAAGGGTTCAGGGATAGTCCTCATTTCTTTAGCCAAGCTCTTGTTGCTGACCTTACAGCTCTTGACCTTAAACCTAGCATTCTCCTTCAATATGTTGATGACCTTCTCCTATGTTCTCCATCCCATACTTTAGCCAGTCTCCTTAATTTTCTCTCCAGTCTTGGGTACAGGACTTCTCCTGCTAAAGCCCAAATAGCTTCCCCAAAGGTCAAATATCTGGGTCTCTCTCTCTCACTTCTACCACTTGTGCCATCACTACAGATCACAAGGCAATTCTTCGGGATGTCTAGGTGCCAACAACCAAACAACAGGTTCTATCTTTTCTGGGTTTAGCTAACTTCTTTTGCCTCTGGATTCCTTATTCTGCAGCTCTAGCCCAATCCCTCTACAAAGCTTCCAAGGGCTCCTTAACAAAACCCCTAGACCCCACTACACCCATACACACCTCCTTTCAGAAGCTAAAGGAGGATCTCCTAAGGGCCCCAGCCCTTACCGTTCCTGATGCCACCCAACTCTTCACTCTGTACACTACCTCTCAGGGTCACAATGCTGTAAGTGTACTGGGACACAAAAAGGGACCCTCTTTTCAAGCGGTAGCCTACTTGTCAAAACAATTAGACAGCACAACGCGAGGATAGACACCTTGCCTCCAAGCCCTTGAGGCTGCAGCCCCACTGACATAGGAAGCTACAAAGTTCACATTAAGACAGTCTATCACAGTACACTCACCTCATCATCTAAATGAACTTATCTCATATAAGACACTCCCTGCCCTGATGACCCCATCTCTCCTTCAGCAGATATATCTAGTCCTCTCTCAAGACCCTTCTATCTCTTTTGCAACTAGTGGTCCTCTCAATCCAGCAACTTTGCTTCCCACCTCAGAACACCACCCTTACCATGACTGCATTGAAGTCTTACAGATGACTCCCACCCCTTTCCCTCATATTAGTAGCACACTTCTCTCTTTAGCCTTTGACACATGGTTCATAGATGGCAGTTCAACAAACACAGACAATCAAAAGAGATCAGGATATGCAATAGTTAACCAGTTAACAGTTGTAGAGAATAATCCACCGCCACCTGGGACATCCTCACAAAGGGCAGAACTTATTGTTCTTACACAGGCTCTTACATTAGCAAAGGAGAAGATCATAAATGTATACACTGATTCAAAGTACACATTTAGCATGTTACACTCCCATGCTGCCATCTGGCAAAAAAGAGATTTTTTTATCAACACCCAGGGAACCCCCATCATTAATGCACCTCTCATCCTTAAACTCCTAGAAGCATCCCAACTCCCAAAACAAGCAGCAGTTATTCACTGTAGGGGACATCAGAATTCTACAGACCCCATTGTTCAGGGCAATACCTTTGCCAATACATAAG
>RJWM01018281.1:16784-41581 GCA_004363535.1 Dasyprocta punctata | reverse complement strand
AGGCTGAGGTAGGCGGAGCGTTGTGAGTTCGAGGCCGGCTTGGGCTACAACGCAAGTGCAAGGCCGGCCTGAGCTACATAGTGCGACCCTGCCTCAAAAAACCAGGGCCGGGAGTTTGGCTCAGTGCCTTAAGCGCCTGCCCTGGCAGGCGCGAGGTTGTGAGTTCAATCCCTGGTGCCGCAAAAAAAAAAAAAAAAAAAAAAAAATTATTAATATGTTTCTTTTTGTGGGAAGATACTATGCTTCAATCTTTCAAAACTGGATTTAAATTTACTTTCCTTTTCTATTTCTTTATGGTAAGAACACAACATAAATTCTACTCTCATAACAAATCAGTTAAGTATAGAATACAGTATTGTAAGTTGGGGAGATAGCTCCGTGGCACAAGTGCCTGCCTGGCAAGCGCAAGGTACCGAGTTTGATTCCCGGTACCAAAAAAAAAAAAAAAAAAAAAGAATACAGTATTGTTAATCTCACATGACTGAAACTTCGATAGCTACTCTCCACCTCCCCCTACCACAAGTCCCAAGGAACTATAACTCTGCTCTCTAGTCTGTGAGTTTGACTATCTTAATGATTTATGCATCTATTTTTTGAGGTGCTAGGAATTAAACCTAGGGCCTTACACACATTAGGCAAGCAAACTACCACAAAGGTATACACCCAGTTCCCTGACACTTCCAGATATCTCATCTAAGTATAATCATGTAGTATTTGTCCTTCTGTCACAGGCATAATCTCACTTAGCAGAATGTTCTTTTTCTTTCTTTCGTTTTTGGTTTTAAAGTCTGTATTCTCTCCCCTTTGTCCTCTTCTTCTGTTTCCACAGCAACCCCACTGCTTCTTTCTCATCTTGGTCCCAAGTGATTACTTCCCTCATTTTCTTCAAAAAATCTTTGTTTTTGTGTTGGGAATTTTGCATGGTAAACACTCTTTACCACCAAGATACACCCCAACTCGATCTACTTTGAAACACCTACTTGACTGTTGCCCTGATGGTTCTGCATGTCAGGGTACTTGTCTCAGTGTACAAGCTACCAAGAGAAGGCCCAGGGCCTGTGTGATTTCCTACATGGCCTCCAGAACCACAGTGTGTCTCAGAAGATACTCAAGATCTATTAAAAATGAAGATTAAAGCAGGAGCACACCCCTGATTTAAGAAAGTTTATTTTGCTATAATTCTCCAAAAGATGTCACTAGTCAAAGTGATACTATAGAAAATGACAGGTTATCCAGCACAGTTTCACCCCAAGCTTAATTGGTGCTTGCTTGATTCAGGTATGTGAATAATTGAAATTTACTTATGAGACAAAATTCACTTCTACAAAGAAATGAACAGAGACCCTGCTCCTGGTCTGAGGCCCTGTGCTGCCCACCAGCTCCCGTGAACAGCCTTGGTATGTTAGTCTGCTGGGGCTGCCAGGACAAACACCACAGAGTGGAGGGGCTTAAACAACAGAAGTGTATTTTCTAGTTTTGGAGGTGAGAAAAAAAGATCAAGATACTAGCAGATATGATTTCTCCCAGACCTCTTCCTTAGCTAGCAGATGGCTCCTTTCTCACTGCATCTTCTCAAGGTTCCCTCCCTCCCTCCATTCCTCCCTCCCTCCCTCCTTCCATGTGTGCATGTGAGTGTTTGTTCTCTGTCTTTTTCTCTGCCTGTCTCTGTCACTTTCTCTTCTTGTAAAGACTTCTCAGAACTTCATTTAGTTCTTAGATCTTCATTTAGTCTAAATCATACACAGATGACTGAACACAGGGTCTCACAAATGTGAGGCATTTCATCACTTTTTTATTTTTCTAATTATGTATTACTAAATTAATTTTTCAAATTATACCTGTTTTGTTAGGATTTGTTTGAAACAAGGTCTCACTATATAAACCACACTAGCCTTGAACTCACTACGTAACCCAGGCAGGTTTCAAATTCACTGTGATCCACCTGCCTTAATCTCTAGAGTACAGGGATTTATAGCCACGTAATACCACACCATATATGACTAGTGATGACTGTGACAATCAACAGGATAGTATGCAACCATACCCAGCATGAATATTTTATATGTGTGTGTGTGTGTGTGTGTGTGTGTGTGTGTGTGTATAGAGACAGGGTCTTGCTAAATTGTTCAGGTTGGCCTCAAACTTACAATTCATCTGCTTCAGTCTTCTGAGTAGCTGAGACTGTATGTGTGCACCACCATACTCAGGTCTTAGTCACCTCTTTAAAGTCCTATCTATAAATACACATTGGTATGGTATTAACATAAGAATCTGATGGAAGGCTGAGCATGGTGGCACAGGCCTTTAATCCCAGAATGCGGGAGGCTGAGGTAGGAGGAGCATTGTGAGTTCAAGGCCTGCTTGGGCTACAACGCAAGCGCAAGGCTGGCCTGAGCTACATAGTGCGACCCTGCCTCAAAAAACTAGGGTCAGGAGTTTGGTTCAATGGCTTAAGTGCCTGATTGGCAGGCACAAAGTTGTGAGTTCAATCCTCGGTGCCACAAAAAAAAAAAGAAGAAGAATAATCTGATGGAAGGCACAATACAGTCCACAACATTGAATTTCTAAATTATTTTAAGCAATGCTTAGTAATGTTTCAGGTTAAGATAGCTTCAAGTAGAAAAACATGCTGCCTACTGTAAGCTTGTTTAGAGGCAAGGTTATCTAAATCCATCATTCAGAAATGAGTGATTGACATGGTACCAGATTCTCCGAGCATACGATCCTGTAGATTGTCACAGTCATCACTAGAGTCATAACATTGCCTAAATGCAGCACAACACCAATACATCCATCTTTCTTTTTTTTTTTTAATGTAAGAGAAAATGGACACAGAAAAGAGAAACAAAAAGCAAAAGAGACAAACAACAACAAATTTGATATGATAACATTATAGGTTTACAAAATGAGATGGCTGGAACTTGACAGTAGTTGTAATATTGCGTATCACTGTCTTCAAAGGGGTTGTTCAGATTAACATATAGACATGCAAAACTGATCAAATCATTTGAGTATTAACTGTTCTTTTTCAATAGTTAATGCATTTAGTAATATAATCATTTTAACTATCTTATGTATACCTTTTTATAAATTTATGTCTTTTTCCTTTTCCCTTCCTTCTTTCCTCCTTTCCCCTTGGAATACCTCTTGCTGTCTTTAAAATAACTGCCCATATCATCAGGCCTAGTATAATCAAACAAAATAGTTCAGAATAAAGCCAACAGAAAATAAAACAATGGTCACAGAAAAGAGAAACAAAAAGCTAAAGGGACCTACGAACAACAACAACAAATCCGACACTGTAACATTATAGGTTTACAAAATGAGATGACTGGAGTTTGACAATGGTTGTAACATTGTATACTGTTACCTTCAAAGGGGTTGCTCAGATTGATAGATATGGACATGCAAAATTGATCCAATCATATCAACTGTTCTCTTTCAGTAGTTAATGCATTTAGTAGTATAGTCATTTTAATCATCTTATGTATACCCACATATAAATCTATGTCTTTTTCCTTTTCCCTTCCTTCTTTCCTCCTTTCCCCTTGTAATGCCTCTTGTTATTTTCAAAATAACTGCCCATACCATTGGGCCTAATATAATCAAACAAAATGGTACTGAATAAAACCAGTAACAAATAAAACAATAGAAGCAATACACAGTAATACAACGTTGATTTCTATAATGCCTCATATTATCTTCTAATCAGTTGCCTATATCACCTGTTATAATACAATCAAACAAACCAAAATAGGCTAAAATCACTTAAAACAGAACAATAAAAGCAATACAGGGTTTCAAAACAAGATGATCAAATATCAATAAAGGCTATCCTAATATATTTTGTTATCTTTGGAATAGCTGTCTATGTCATCATATATAATGAAATTAGACAGGTCGAGATAGCATAAGATCAAACTAAACAGCTCATTGAAGACATTACTGGATTCAAATCCCAATGATGGATTATTTAATTGTCTGCCCTGCTCGGTGAGATCTCTCTGCCGCTGTTTCTGGAGCTGTGGACTTTTTTATCTCTCTCTAAAATGTCCTTCAGTATTCTTTGTAGGGTTGGCTTGGTTGTCGTAAATTCCTTTAGTTGTTCTTTGTTGTGGAAATCTCGTTTCTCTGTTGATTTTGAAAGATAGTTTTGCAGGGTACATCAATCCGGGTTGGAAGTTGTTTTCTTTCAGGGCTTGAAATACTTTACTCCAAGCTCCTCTAGACCTGATGGTTTGTGTTGAGAAGTCTGTCGTGATACTGATGGGTTTTCCTTTGTATGTGATCTGTTTTTTCTAATAGCTTTTAATAGTCTGTTTTTGTGTTGAATTTCTGGGATCTTGATTATTATATGTCTGGGTGTAGGTATATTTTGGTTATGTTTAGCTGGAGTTCTATATGCTTCACTTATCTGAAAGTCACTTCCTGTTCCCATGTTTGGAAAGTTTTCTGAAATTATTTCTGTAAATAGGCTTTTAATTTGATTTGTATCGACACCTGCTTTTTCACTCACACTTTTAATTCTTAAGTTATGTTTCTTTGGGTTGTCTTGCAACTGTTGTATTGTTACTTCCAGGTTTCTTGTTATTTTTAAGAGATCTTTCCTTTCTCAATCCTAAACTGTAAGCCTGTCTTCAAGATCTGAAAGTCTATCTTTAGTTTCCTTCAGGTGGCTTTGCCAACTTTCCCTGGATTTTTTTGAATTCCTGGTAGTCTTTCTGAATCTGTTTCATGTGTTCTAAATCTTTTTTGTATTGTTCATTCCAGGTTTCCCTCATTTTCCTAAGCTCCATTTTTTCATCTATGTCTCCCTTAGTGTTGCCTAGCAGTTCTTCTATTATGTTTTTCATTTCTTCCGTTAGTTGAGTTAGTATTTCTGTTCTAATTTCTTTTATAGCTTCTTGAAGTTGTTTCTTCAGTTGCCATCACCTCACAAACTTCAGTTGTGGGACTCCCGATCTCCTCTGCGTTTGCATCTCCTGGATTTGCTCTGCTTGAACTAGAGACCAGAGACTGCCTTTTGCTTCTTTGTCTTGCCATTTTCCTTCGTTCCCCTGGGCGAGTTGGTACCGGGGACCCAGGCGCTCCCTGCTTTGGCCACAACCTCTCCAAAGTGAGACAGGTTCCTCTAGCTGGCACCGACTATGGATATCTGATGGTTGCTGCAGGGGGCACTGTTACAGCGCTATCTACTGCCTTTCCTCAGCCTGCCTTGGTTCCGCGATGGCTGGTGGGGTGTGCGTAGGAGCTGGCAGCCACCTGTGAACCTGGGCCGGTGGATCGGTCACCCGCAGACTCTCCACAACACCCCTGAAGCACACGCGGAGCCGCTGTCTCCAGAGCAAGCCTGTCACCCGTAGGGACCCTGAGGTGGCCTCCAGTATGCTCACAGGGACTGGGTTCACCCTGAGCAACCTCCTCGGGTCTGTGCCCAGCCAGGAGTCCCAAGCCCAACTCCAAGATGTCTCCCCGCCAATCTCCCCGTCATGCGGGAGGGTGTGGACCTCCACTCACAGTTCTCCAGGTCGGCTCCCTCTGTCCACTGCCGCTCTCCTCCAACACAGTCTTTCTGTGCTGAGGGCTCCAAGATCACCATGGCCGCGGCCGTGGCTCTTGGACCATGTGTTCCCAGTTTACAGGAATTCCTTTCACAGAGAGGGTCTGGCTCCTGGCAGGGGCATCACCAGCCACCGCCCTCTCCGTCTAAATGCCTCTTTCCACTGTTTCTGTGGGCTTCAATTCTCACTTTAGATTCTTCCTGGGTCCAGAGGACCTGCCTCCCTCCTTCTTTCCCATGCTACTATATTCCAGCATCTAGAATGTATCTTTCAGGGAGGTTGTTTACCCTGTTGTTTACTGTTCCACCATCTTGTCCCACCTCCCAATATATCCATCTTGTATTAATGTTACAGTACTAGGAAGTTTCAACATGTATTTAATAAATCAAAGTTTTCTTTATAATGAATGAGGTTGTGAAATCAATAGACTCATACTAACATTTCAAACTCAAAGACAGTTTGCACTATTTTAGGGCTATTATCAAGAAATAAGCATTTTAATTCATGCTGGGTATGGTTGCACTCACCTGTAATACTAGCACTTAGGAGGCTAGAGCAGGAGGATCACTGTGAGTTCAAGGCCAGCCTGGGCTACATAAGTGAGTTCAAGGTCAGCCTGAACTATATAGTGAATGAGACCCTGTCTCAAAAAAAATTCATGAACTGTTCATTTAATCAATCACTTGATAAAAAGGGCTATTCTGTTAAAAGTGTAGAATTTGAAAGGCAGTGTTTTAATTGCAGTGCTTGGCAAGGCAAAGCAACAGCACAGAGGGCAAGAGTACACCTTTAAAGAGACACAGCCTGACATTTGAGTTAGATCCATGTAACCACTCACCTGGTGCTTCTTGACATCTCCGATCCATGGCCTCTTCAATGGTAAGAGGGGTTAGTACTATGACAACCACACACAAAGGGTTATTTATAGAAAGTGATGTTTAAGCATGGCTGCAATCTCAGAATTCTGGGAGGATGAGGCAAGAAGCCTGCAAGTTTAACTCCAATGTAACTCAAGTCTCCTTCTAAGTATTTCCTGACCTATTCTGTCTATAGCAAGCTGTTCTCTTGATTTCTGATTCCTTCTAGACAAAATTTTCTGCCCTCATGGGACTTACATTCTAATGTATGGAACTAGATAATAAACAGTATAAATAAGATGGATCTTAGTTAATCCCAGCACTCGGGAGGCTGAGGTAGGAGGAGCATTGTGAGTTCAAGGCCGGCTTGGGCTACAATGTGAGCGCAAGGCCATCCTGAGCTACACAGTGTGACCCTGCCTCAAAAAACCAGGGCCAGGAGTTTGGCTCAGTGGCTTACGCACCTATCGGGCAGGCGCGAGGTTGTAAGTTCAATCCCCGGTGCCGCAAAAAAAAAAAAAAAAGAAAAGAAAAGATGGATCTTAGATGAAGCACTAAAGAGAAAATAAAGGGCTGGGTATGTAGCTCAGGAGCACATCATCTGCCTGGCAAGAATGAGGTCCTGAGTCTGATTCCCAGTACTGAGAGAGAGAGAGACAGACAAACAGACAGAAAATGAATAAAGAGATTACATGCATGTTGTGTGTGTGGGCATATGCATGTATAAGGGAAGGAGGGAATGAATTTTAGGCAGGCCTTACTGAGAATGTATCCTTCAAATGAAGGTCCAAATAATGTGCGTGAGCATATAAAAATGATATCCCTGCTGAATTATGGAAGGGAAAGTCTGGTTAGAGCAGGGCCAAAAGAGAACAGAAACTAGAAACAGTAAATATAGACATCTTCAATGGATTTTGCTGTATAGTTATGCAGAGAAAACAGGTGGAGCTAAAGAGGAAAGTGACCCCAAAAAGATTTTATTTTCTATTTCAAAGAGAGCCATGCCAGAGATAATAGTTAAGCGGCACAGCACTTGCCTGGCAAGTGTGAGGTCATGAGTTTGATCCCCAGTTAAAAAAAAAAAAAAAAAATTAATAACAATAAATAAATAAACAAAGAGAGTCAAAGACATGTTTACTTTCTGAAACAAAAAGGGATAAAGTCATGTATTTGCCTGAATTCCCCCACAAGGTTCAAAGATTTAACAATACCAACAGGGGACCAGGTAGCAATTTATGCATTAATACCACTTATGACCTCTGCAGCAGGCGTCACTTTACCAGGTCTGTCAGAGGATAGTACTAATCTTCTGGGGGAAAAAGAGGTAAAAGGCGTAGATGAACAGAACTGGAAAATAACAGTGGGGAGCAGCCAATCTTTTTTTTTTTTTTTTTTTTTTTTGGTATGAGGAATCAAACTCAGGACCTTGCATTTTGCCAGGCAGACACTGTGCCACTGAGCAATATCCCTAGCTATGCCAATTTTAATCAAGAAATTGACTCTCTATACATGAGAACATGTTTTTCAGCCTCCTTCCAACAAATTTTGCTGTAGAATGTTACAAAACGCTTTCCGAAAATGAGCTTATTTTCTCAAAGAAAAGGACTGAGGAAGCTGAGGCTCAGGTAGGAGGATCACAAGTTTGAGACCAGGCTGGGGAACTGAGCAAAATCCTTTCTCAAAAAAATAAAAAGAGCTGGGGATATAGCTCAGTGGTGCAGCACTTGCCTACAACAGCTTCAGGCCCTGGGTTCAATTCCTAGTACACCCCCACTCCTCAAAAAAAGGACTAAGAAGCCAGGCATGGTGGCGCACACGTTTAATCCCAGCACTTGGGAGGCTGAGGAAGGAGAAGCGTTGTGAGTTTGAGGCCGGCTTGGGCTACAATGTGAGCACAAGGCTGGCCTGAACTACACAGTGCAACCCTATCTCAAAAAAATAGGGCCTGGAGTTTGGCTTGCATGCCTGCCTGGCAGGCGCGAGGTTGTGAGTTCGATCCTCAGTGCCACCAAAAAAAAAAAAAAAAAAAAAAAAAAAAAAAAAAAAAAAAAAAAAAAAAAAAAAAAAAAAAAAAAAAAAAAAAAAAAAAAAAAAAAAAAAAAAAAAAAAAAAGAAAAAGTAAAAGAAAGAACCAAAAAAAAGGACTAAGAACACAGATGTCTAGCCTTATCAAATGATAGGTAATATGACAATTCAAACATCATGAAATTTACCCTAGACAAGACAAGAATATTAAAGAAGATGGGATACAGCTGCCTACCAACCAAGTCTGAAACATATTAACATCCCAACTAAACTACCAAATAAACTACATGTATCAGAAATGAAATACACAACCCTAACTGGGCTTGGTGGTGCACGCCTGGAATTCCAGTACTTGGGAGGCTGAGGGAGGAGGGTGGTTGCAAGTTCAAGACCAGCCTGGGCTACAAAGTGAGTTCAAGGCCAGCCTGAACTGCATAGTGAGACCCTGTCTCAAAACACAGGGCTGGAGATTTAGCTCAGTGGTACAAGCACCTGCTTGGCAGGTGCAAGGTTGAGTTTGATTCCTGGTACCAAAAAAAAAAAAGCTATAACTCTGAAAAAAGGGGACCTGATCAGTTGAGAAGCAATCGTTAATCACTTAACAGTTTACCCTGAGTTGTCACTCAGGCAGCGCATTTATTTATCTCCTGATGGACTCGGGCAGGTGTCATTTCACTTTATTCCAGTACCAAAAAAATTTGGTAAAATTGTCATTTTTTTATATTTCCTGTTATATTATAAGAATTTATGAGGCAGGTATGGGGGCGCACACCTGTAATTCCAGCACTTGGGAGGCTGAGGCAGAATTGCTGCAAATTTGAGGCCAGCGTGGGTTAGACAGTGAGTCCAAGGCCAACTTGAATTACACAGCAAGACTCTTGTCCCAAAATCAAAACAAAACAAAAAATGCAATTTAAAATAAATATTTAAATACCTATATTTAAATAACTGGACTGGTAAGTGGTTAAAATAAAGATGATGTATATTTTCAATATTTACTGAGTACCTGCTATGTCCCAGACAGTGTAGGGAGTACATTAAAATCTTTTAATTAAAAAAATCAATCAATAAATAACGGCACTACTTGGGAGGCTGAAGCATGACAATCAAGTTCCAGGCCAGACTGAGCAACTGTGGGTGCATGACCAGCCTGGGTTCCATAGTGAGTTCAAGACCAGCCTGAATTACATAGTGAGATTCTGTCTAAAAAAAAAAAAAATTTCCAAAGATTAAAAATCTTAATTTTATTCAAACTTATTTTAAAAATAATCTGGGCCACACAGATAAAAGGCCAAAATATTACCAAACTAGTCCCACATTAAAAAAATAAAAGTCAGGCTGGGCGTGGTGGAACACACCTTTAATGCCAGCACTAAGGAGGCTGAGGCAGGAGGGTCGTTTTGAGTTTGAGACCAGCGTGGGCTACAAAGTGAGTTCAAGGCCAGCCTGAACTGCATAGTGAGACTCTGTCTCAAAAAAAATAGGGCCAGGGATTTAGCTCAGTGGCCTAAGTGCCTGCCTAGCAGGCACAAGGTTGAGAGTTCACTCCACGGTACCAAAAAAAAAAAAAAACAACACAGGTCAGGTGGGGTGGTACACACCTGTAACCCCAGCACTTGACAGGCTGAAGTAAGAGGACTGCCATGAACTCAAGGCCAGTTTGGACTCCATAAGTAAGTTCAAGGTCAGCCTGAACAGTGAGACCCTGTCTCAAAAACCAAAACACAAAAAATACAAATAGATTTTCCATATTTGGAAAGCATTCATTTTCTTAAAAACCAAAGAAACTCTAACTAAAATGATCTGATGTATTATTTTGCACCAAATTCTATATTATTAAAATGATAGGAGCCGGGCGTGGTGGCGCGCGCCTTTAATCCCAGCACTTGGGAGGCTGAGGTAGGCGGAGCGTTGTGAGTTCGAGGCCGGCTTGAGCTACAACACAAGTGCAAGGCTGGCCTGAGCTACACAGTGCAACCCTGCATCAAAAAACCAGGGCTGGGAGTTTGGCTCAGTAGCTTAAGTGCCTGCCCTGGCAGACGCGAGGTTGTGAGTTCAATCCCCGGTGCCGCAAAAAAAATAAAAAAATAAAAAAATAAAAAAAATAAAAATAAAAATGGTAGGGGTGGGCCAGGGATTTAACTCAGTGGTATAAGTGCCTGCCTGGCAGGCATGAGGTTGTGAGTCCAATCCCCAGTACAAAAATAAATAAATAAATAAATAAATAAATAAAATAAAATAGTAGTGGTGAAGAGGTCTGTACAGGTTCCCTTCTCCTGCAAGCTGCCAACTCTCTTCAAGGCAAGACCCAAGAAGAGTAAAGTCAATGCCCAGTCTCTGAACAGAAAATGCCACTTCCAGATCTATGGCTAAGGAAATAATTCAAGTGGCTCAAAAAGGTACATGAGAGAAGGTAATGGCAGCATAATTCAGAATACCAGCAATAGTACTTGAAAAAGTTTTTAGATGTTGCAAAAACTTACAAACACGTAAGAACTTATAAACATGGAAATACAAACATTGTATTAATAACAGAGATGAACCACACTGATACGGAAATGTAAAAATATACATATATATGTTCAGAACTTAAAATAAATGATGAATCAAAGAAAGTACACATAATTTAACTGTTGGCATAACATTTTATTCCTTATGTTGTGTTTACTTAAGAGATAAATTTATTTTCACCTAAGGTATTCCTGCTGTAAAACAGCATTTTAGCACTGTTTATAAAAAAAAAAATACATACCAGATACTCGTCTATTAAATCTGCTGGGAGCCGGAGCTGGAAAAAAAAAAAATAGCAGAATTTAGTCATCAATAAATTACATGCTTCAGAGTTGTGTGTGATGGTGCACACCTGTAATCCCAGCACTTGGGAGGCTTAAGCAGGAGTTTGAGAACAGTCTGGGCTACAAAGTGAGCTCAAAGCCAGCCTGAACTGCATAGTGAGACACTGTCTCAAAAAGATAAATAAATAAACAAACAAACAAACAAGCCTCACTCTTAGCCTCTCATTTTGTAAACATCTTTGACAACAGAACTACCTTAATGTGTTTTTTGTTTGTTTGTTTGTTTGAAATAGGGTCTTGCTATGTACTTCTGGTTGGCCTTGAACTCACTTTGTAGCCCAGGCTGGTCTCCAACTCACAATGATCCTCCTGCCTCAGCCTCCTGAGTGCTGGGATTATGGGCATGCACCACCACACCCGACAGACTACCTTAAAATTAAGTTGAGGAGAGAAATAAAATTAAAATTAAATAAAATTAAAATGAGGTTGGTTCATATTCTTCCATATACATCCACAAAAAGATAATAAAAAGGCAATACAGAAAATAAAATTATCTTTTTGAAGCCAGGGTACAGTCCTAACATTCTAGGAGGCTAAGGCAGGAAGATCCCAAGTTTGAGCCCAGTCTGGACAACTTAGTGAGATCCCATCTCAAAATACAAAAAAAGAGCTGGTGACATAGCTCAGTGAGAAGGTCCTGGGTTCAATTCCCCATACTGAATAAAGAAAAAAAAAAGAAAAATTCTGAAAAAAACTCTTCCTAAACTGAGTACAGTGCCACAGGCCTATGATTTTAATGTACTTAAAGTGGTAATTTTATTTTTTTCTTTTCTTTTCTTTCCTTTTTTAACATTATTACTGGTCATTGAACCCAGGGCCTTCACGTTGAGCTACATCTCCAGCCCTTTTTAAAAATTTTTATTTTAGCCAGGCGTGGTTGTGCACGCCTTTAATCCCAGCACTCGGGAGGCTGAGGTAGGAGGAGAGTTGTGAGTTCCAGGCCAGCTTGGGCTACAACGCGAGTGCAAGGCCGGCCTGAGCTGCATAGTGCAACCCTGCCTCAAAAAAACTAGGGCCGGGAGTTTGGCTCAGCGGCTTAAGCACCTGCCCTGGCAGGTGTGAGGTTGTGAGTTCGATCCCCGGTGCCGCAAAAAAAAAAAAAAAAAAAAAAATTTATTTTGAGCTGGGCATGGTGACGCACAACTTTAAGAATCCCAGCGCTCCGGAGGCTGAGGTAAGTGGAGGGTTGTAAGTTTGAGGCCGGCCTGAGTTACATAGTGCAACCCTGTATCAAAAAACCAGGGCTGGGAGTTTGGCTCAGTGGCTTAAGCGTCTCTCTGGCAGGCGTGAGGCTGTGAGTTCAACCCCCGGTGCCACAAAAAAAATTTTTTATTTTGGCAGGGGATTCAGCTCAGTGATGGAAGCACCTGCCTGGCAAGCATGAGGTCATGAGTTCAATTCCCAGTACAAAAAAAAAAAAATTATTTTGAGATAGCGTCTCACTAAGCCATTAAGATTCGCAGGCCTGGCTCAAATTTAGATGTTCCTGCCTGAGCCTCCCAGACTGCTAAAATTACAGGTGTGCAGCACCATGCTGAGGTGACAATTTTACTTTTGATCACATCCATGGTCCATCTAATTTGTATCATTCCAAATAAACACGAAGGCCAGGCATGGTGGCGCACACCTTTAATCCCAGCGCTTGGGAGGCTGAGGTAGGAGGAGCGTTGTGAGTTCAAGGCCGGCTTGGGCTACAACGCGAGCGCAAGCCTGGCCTTAGCTACACAGTGCGACCCTGCCTCAAAAAACTGGGGCTGGGGGTTTGGTTCAGTGGCTTAAGTGCCTGCCTGGTAGGCGTGAGGTGTCAAAAAAAAAAAAAAAAAAAAAAAACACTAAACCAGGCATGATGCCTGTAATCCCAGCACTTGAAAGGCTGAGGCAGGAGAATCATTCAAGGCCAGCCTGCACTACATAGTGAGACTGTCTATAAACAAATAATAAGGTTTCCAAATTTACTGGTAATGTTATTAAGTAGTGAAATTTTCCTTTAATATTCTTAAAGATAATCTTCAGAGTTGTTAAATATTAGCATCTAAATTCAGCTTTAAAGTAACAATGAATATTACACTAAAACTGAAAATAAACTGGGCGTGGTAGCACACACCTATAACCCCAGCACTCAGGAAACTAAAGCAGGAGGATCACCTTGAGCTTGAGGCCAGCCTGGGTTACATAGTGAGTTTAAGGCCAGCCTGAACTACATAGTGAGACCCTGTCTCAAATAAAAAAATTTTTAAAAAGGAAGAAAGAAAAAAAAAACTATTAAGTTCTACTTTCCCTAGACATGGTGGGTTTTCTCTCACGTAAGGTCAACATATTAATCAGATTTCTTTTTCAATGCTAAGCAAGCAGTCTAACATTGAGCTAGACTCCCAGCCATTTTTTTTTTTTTTAAAGACAAGGTCTTGTTAAGTTGTCCAAGTTGGCTCTCAATCTTCAATCCTCCTGCCTCACCCTGCTGAGTTAACTGGACCACCACACCTAGTTTGTATACAGTTTTGGTTTTTAATCTTCAAAGTTTAACCTGAATATTTTTACTTTTAAAAAATGTATATGAGGTTGGAACTGCAGCTGGATTTGCCTAGCAATCATGAGACCCTGGGTTTCATCCCCAACACACCAAAAAACAAGAGTGAAAAAAGAAAAAACCCACAAAATTACCCTTTCCATCCTTGAACAAAGAGAAATTTCAGAATTAGTGAAAAACAAATTGAGGATGACTTAGAGACCCAGACTAAAAAAAAAGTGAGGTCTCAAATAAAAACTGACCCAGAAAAGACAAGCATCATTTATCATGAGACTTGAATTATTTTCTCTTATAGCATGAACTGAAGAGTCATGTGACTAGAACAGTTAGGCAATAATTCAAAAGAAAAGCACAGTCATTACTGACAGACTTTACAACAGTCCATCACTTCCTTCTCAAGGAAAAAATGGGCTAGGCAAAATTAATCCACCTACCAGAAAATAAGACAATGACGTCTGGCCAACAAGTGTGGGGAGTGTCCCCTGCTATGTCATACTTTGTTCTACGATTTGGGAGACTTCAGTAGACAGAAAAAGGCCCCTAACTTTATGGAGCTGGCATTCAGGCCTGAGGGATAGAAAAGACTATCCTTGAATCATCTAAAACACATGTGCCTGTCACTCAGGTAGACAGATAAAGTACACACTGCACCAGTTTATACTGAAGCTTATGAGAGTTCCGTATTTAAGGAACCAAAGAGCATGACTACAAAATGTGAATTATACAACACAATGAAAGAAGGGTGCTATCCAAGAATATCTGAAAGAGTCAGCCATCAAGATTACTGAATTAAAAAAAAAAGATTACAGAGCTATTATAAAATAGTATGGTTAAGAGATTGTTAAGCATTCAAGGGTCAGGGATGTAGCTCAGCAGCATAAGTGCCTGTCTGGCAAGTGCAAGGTTCTGAGTTTGAGTCCTGATACCACCACCACCACCAAAAAAAAGAAAAAAAGGGTTCAAGGCCATGGGCCAGGGATACAGCTCAGCGGCACAAGCACCTGCCTGGCAAGAGTTCAAGGCCAGCATGGGCTACCTAGTGAGTTTAAGGTCAGCCTGAATTGCAGAGCAAGAACCTGTCTCAAAAAGAAAAAAAAAAAGCCGGGTGTGGTGGCACACGCCTTTAATCCCAGCACTCGGGAGGCTGAGGTAGGAGGAGCATTGTGAGTTTGAGGCCCGCTTGGGCTACAACAAGAGCACAAGGCCTGCCTGAGCTACAGTGTGCGACCCTGCCTCAAAAAACTAGGGCTGGGAGTTTGGCTCAGTGGCTTAAGCGTCCATCTGGTGGGCGCGAAGTTGTGAGTTTGATCCCTGGTACCATTAAAAAAAAAAAGTTACAAAAGTATGTTTGATGGTATGTTTAAAATAGTAGTATAAAAGGAATCAGAGCCGGGCGTGATGGTGCACGCCTTTAATCCCAGCACTCGGGAGGCTGAGGTAGGTGGAGCGTTGTGAGTTCGAGGCCGGCTTGGGCTACAACTCGAGCGCAAGGCCGGCCTGAGCTACACAGTGCGACCCTGCCTCAAAAAACCAGGGCTGGGAATTTGGCTCAGCGGCTTACACGCCTGTCAGGCAGGCATGAGGTTATGAGCTCGATCCCCGGTGCCACAAAAAAAAAAAAAAAAAAAAAAAAGGAATCAGAAGCATAAAGCAAAGAACAAGATATGATCAAAAACACCTGAGCAGATATGAAAAAATAACTTCTGGAAAAAAGTATAGTCACTGAAAAAACTGTAATACTAGGTAGTCTCTCTCAGTACATAACATCTAAAATGCTGGGAAAATCATTTTAAAATGTCACAACCCACAACTAATCAAACTATATTAATTTCTATCTATAGATGTGACTCTCAGGGGGACTGGAAAATACCAGGCACAAATGAAAACAAATTTACAATATACTAAAATCTAGGGGGTGCACCAAAAGTAATGCTAAGAGGAAAATTTATAGCTGTGTCTACAGTTAAAAAGAATTATCTCAAACTATCCAACTGAAAAAAAAGAAAAGAAAATGAAAGTTAGCAAAAAAGAGGCAACAATAAAGATCAAAATGCAGATAAAGCCGGGCAAGGTGGCGCGCACGTCTTTAATCCCAGCACTCAGGAGGCTGAGGTGGGTGGAGCGTTTTGAGTTCGAGGCCAGCTTGGGCTACAAAGTGAGCAAGGCCTGCCTGAACTACACAGTGCGACCCTGCCTCAAAAAACTAGGGCTGGGAGTTTGGCTCAGTGGCTTAAGCAACTGCCTGACAGGTGCAAGGTTGTGAGTTTGATCCCTGGTACCAAGGCAAAAAAAAAAGTGCAGATAAAACAGAAACAATACAAAAGTACAAGTTGGGTCTATGAAACGATTAACAAAACCATTAGGGAAGACAAAAAAATTACTAAAATAATAAATGACGGCAGGGACATTTCGAACAATCATATGGAGACAGAAAGGATTGTGGCACACGTTTTGAGAGACAGGAGCTGAGCCAGAGTGCCCTCAGACCTGACACATGGAAGAACACGCAGTGGAGACTAAAGGGAGTAGCCACAGAAGACCAGGAGAGAACACACGTGCTGCGCTGAGCCCAGTGACCACCAGAGGGCGCGCTCTCAACAGTAAAGGAACAGCCACTCTGCCTCTGGTCTGCGAGGGACCCTGGCTCAGACACTCTGTCCAGACTGCGGGAAAGATAAAGCAGGTGAGCTGAGATCAAAGTGGTAGTGCAGGCCACAGCTACTTTCTCCAGGACAAGAGAGGAAGAATGGAGTGTTGCACAGAGACAGGAAAGCTGGAAGCAGTCCCTGTTTCAGAAGCCCCTCCCAGGCTGGTCTCCCAAGTCTCCCAGAAGACCTAGTGAGCGCGGGTACAGTTCTTACATGGGAAAGCAAAACCAGCCCTTAGTTATGCACAGGTGCGAGGGGCCATCTTGTGCTCCCTACCTTATCAGCTGCCTAGAGTTGCAGGTCAATTCCTGACAGATCCACTACAAAGTTGGGCAACCTCTTTACTGAGGAAGACATGGCCAATGCCAGGAGGTGGTATCTATCCTTGAGAGATTTATCCCTCACAGATAGAGTCGTCCTTAGTTTGTATTACAGATCTTTCCCCAGCACTGAGAAAGAGAGAAAAAGAGAGATAGAGACAGACAGAGAAAGAGAACACGCTGGAGAAATTGAGAACAAGGGGTCTCTCTTATTTTAAATTCAAATGTGACAGACAACAGAATCTGATGGGCATGGTGGCACACGCCTGTAATCGCAGCACTACAGAGGCTGAGGTAGGCCAGCCTGGGCTATGTGGTGAGTTTAAGGCCAGCCTGAACTACATAGCAAGACCCTGTCTCAAAAAAAGGAAAAAAAAAAAAAAAACAGAACTAGAAAACATCCAGAATCTTCATTATAAATGTCATAGAAAATGGAATAAAAAAGTATTCAACAATAACTATGGCAAATCAAAGTTCAGGAGATCACAAGATACCACAGCCACTGAAAAGGCTTGTAATCCACTAAAAAGGCTTACAAATAAATAGGAAGCACACACAAAGCTGGGGTGAAGGCATGCTGGCAGCACCGGCCGTACACAGAGGTAGATGACAGAGGATATTAAGGAGGGCCTTGGGTACACGGCATAATATTGTAAATGTCACAGGCAGAATATGAAGCAGATGTCAGGGCAGGCCCCTAAGAAGGATTAAAAGCAACAAAGGGCTTTCCAGGAAGGGCTGCCATCAGTGAGCGCCAGGATGCCAGGCCCCCACAGGCTAGGGGTGATACAGTGTCTCTGAACAGATGGAAAAGCCCCTTGGGGAGGAGTGTAAATCTCTGGGATGGCTGGAAACAAAGGTGACAGAAACAATGCTCATCAAGAGAAGACCATTCAAGGAGCCAGGAAAAGCCCCAGAAAAGTGTTGGGTAAAGCACTTGGGGATCAGACCTAAGCAATGGACTAAAAGGGTCATGACTGGCTCATGATATTTAAAAAGAAAAAATTTCATTTCACACATACAAATTCATTCTACTTTCTTTGTGGGTCAGAAGGGGAAAGAATGCTATTTTCTCTTCACTTTTTCTCTTTTGCCTTGATGTTGTTGGTTCCACTGCTACATGTGAATATGTGGTAATAACAAAGTTCACCTCACTGAGCCTCATCTTTTGTCTGTCCAGCATTTTATATCCATTTGCTCACAGCAAGACTAATCTGACTATAATAACTAACATACTGCCAGGTGTGGCGGCACACACCTGTAATCCCAGCACTCAGGAGGCAAGGCCCACGCCAGCTTTGGCTTTTACAAAGTGAGTTCAATACCAGCCTGAATTGCATAGTGAAATTGTTTCAAAAAAAGAAAAAAGAAATCCCAGCACTCGGGAGGCTGAGGTAGGAGGAGCGTTGTGAGTTCGAGGCCAGCTTGGGCTACAACGTGAGCGCAAGGCCAGCCTGAGCTACACAGTGCGACCCTGCCTCAAAAAACCAGGGCCAGGAGTTTGGCTCAGTGCCTTAAGCACCTGCCCTGGCAGGCGTGAGGTTATGAGTTCAATCCCTGGTGCCGCAAAAAAAAAAAAAAGAAAAGAAAAAAAAGAAAAGAAAAAAGAAAAAACCTAACATACTGTGACTATACAACTAGCAACTCAGACTATACAACTAACATACCATATCTTCCCAAAAATAAAACCAGGCCTTATACTAATTTTTGCTCCAAAACAAGCAATAGGGCCTATTTTCAAGGAATGTCTTATTTTTTCACATATAACAATCTGCATTTATTCATTTATACATGCACAAAACTACATTTATTCAAGTACAAAAATCTACATTTATTCAAATACAGTCATCTTCTGGAACATCATCATAACTCTCTGAACCCCAAATTTTGGCCAGAACTTCTTGCAACTGTTTCCTACAGAACCACCGGCCCCCAGTCGTTCGTGGTGGCGCACACCTTTAATCCCAGCACTTAGGAGGCTGAGGTAGGAGGAGGGTTGTGAGTTTGAGGCCGGCTTGGGCTACAATGTGAGCGCAAGGTTGGCCTGATCTACATACTGCAACCCTATCTCAAAAAACTAGACCTAGGTGTTTGGCTCAGTGGCTTAAGCACCTGCCTGGCAGGCGCGAGGTTGTGAGTTCAATTCCTGTTGCCACAAACAAACAAACAAAAAAAAGAATCACTGGCCCCCAATCTCTCATGCTCAGCAACAGAGCTCTCTGTAAGTGACCACTTCTTGTCTATGGAGCCAGTTCAGGGTTCACTGGCAACACATCTATCAGTAATTTTACTCCATGAATTCTTCACCCAAGACACAACCTCTAGCAGGGTAGGCTTCACAAAGTTCCCATTAAATTAAATGCTAAGTGAAGACTTATGAAACAGGAGTGGCAACAAAAATGATGGCAGTTAAGAACAATGGTCCATAGGACAGCAAAGGTAATTCTGGGCAAAGAAGAGAGGAGGCATCACAGTCCCTGACTTAAAATTATACCATAAAGCTGTGATTAAAAACAGTGTGATACTGGCAAAAAAAGACCTAAAAATCAATGGAACAGATTAGAAGATCCAGATACAATAAACCGCCTTACCTTTGACAAAGGTGCCAAACACATTCACTGAAAAAAAGATAGCTTTTTTTTTTTTTTTTTTTTTTTGTGGCATCGGGGATTGAACTCGCAGACCTCGCGCCTGCCAAACAGGCGCTTAAGCCACTGAGCCAAACTCCTGGCCCTAGTGTTTTGAGGCAGGGTCACACTATGTAGCTCAGGTCAGCCATGCACTCACATTGAAGCCCACGTCGGCTTCAAACTCACAACGCTCCTCCTACCTCAGCCTCCCGAGTGCTGGGATTAAAGGTGGGCACCACCACGCCCAACTAAGATAGCCTCTTTAATAAACAGTGCTGAAAAAACTGGCTCTACACATGCCGAAGATTAAAACTAGACCTATTATCTTTCACCATGCACTAAGCTAAAAATGTAATAGATCAAAGATCTTAATATTAAAAAAGAAACTGCTAAAAGATAAGAATAGGTAAAACTCTTGAAGACACTGATGTAGGCAAAGACTTTATGAATAAAACCCAGATTGCACAATAACTGTCACAAAGAATCAACAACTGTAGCTGGGCGTGGAGGTGCATGCCTGTAATCCTAGCACTCAGGAGGCTGAGGCAGGAGGATCACTGCAAGTTCGAGACCAGCCTGGGCTACAAAGTGAGCTCAAAGCCAGCCTGAACTGCATAGTGAGGCCCTGTCTTAGAAAGACGAGAAAAAAAAAAAAAAAAAGAATCAACAACTGGGATCTCATTTCATTGAAAAGCCTTTGCACAGCAAGAGAAACCACCAACACAATGAAGAGACAACCCACAACATGGGAGAAAATGTTTGCCAGCTGTACCTCACAGACAAAGGATTACTATCGTGAACATACAAAGAACTCAAAAAAGTCAGTCCTCCCAGATTTAAAGATCCAATTAAAAAATGGGCATCCAAGATGAATACACACACAAGAAATACAAACAGCAAATAAATATGTGAAAAAATGTTCAACATCACTGATCATTCGAGAGATGCAAATTAAAACAACACTGAGATTCCACCTCACCCCAGAAAGAATGGCTACTATCAAGAAATCAACCAACAACAAATGCTGGAGCAGCTGTGGGGAAAAAGGAATCCTTCTCTAGTATTGGTGTGAATGAAGACTGGTGCAACCACTGTGGAAATCAGTGTGAAGATTCCTCAAAAAACTAGGACCACAGGTCCCATTTAACCCAGCTAGTCCCCTTCTGGGTATCTTCCCAAAAGAATTAAAAACATCATACCACAGCGATATATGTGCACCTGTGTCTATAGCAGCACAATTTGTAATAGCTACACCTTGGAAACAACCTAAATGCCCACCGACTGACGAATGGTTTAAAAAGATGTGGTATTTTTATACAATGGAGTACTACTCAGCCATAAAGAAGAATAAACTGGAGACACAGGTAAATGGATGCAACTTGAGACCATACTCATTAGTGAAATAAATAAGACACACATGTGTAAACATTGTATTGTCTCACTAGTGTGAAAAAGTAAAAGAAACAACATATGTGCATGTGTATATATATATATATATGTATGTATGTATATTAAAAAACTAGTTAAGATAGTTACTGGTTTATACTACTGGTTTCTCTGAGTTCACTGAAGAGAAAGATTCGTGCTAGCATAGTTTGGACAACTTGAATGCAGATGACTTGTGCTCTGGATGAATGATTTGGGTATGACAATGTGCAATGTACGTACCATTGTTGCCCCGATTGATGTGTTTTGAAATTTTTAGGGTTTTTTTTTTCTTTTTTTCTCCTGGAAATAAAATGGATTTGAAAAAAATAAACAGTAATCAAAAAAAAAAAAAAAAAAAAAAAAAATAAAAAAAAAAAAAAAAAAAAAAAAGAACAATGGTCTATAGAAAAGTGACAAAAAATTACAGGCACCAAAATTCATAAAATGTTTATTTCACACAAGTACATTAAGTATATCCATTACAATATATGATGTATTGAATTATAAAGATTCACATTAGACACAACCATGTCTGTGCACCTTGTGTCTGTAGTTCAATTGGTTATTTATCAATAAATCTCAGGTTCATCTGGCTAGGTATGGTAGTGCACATCTGTAATCCCAGCACTCCAGAGGCTGAGGCAGAAGGACAGCCACAAGTTTGAGTAGTAATTTCAAGGCCAGCCTGGACTACATAGTGAGGCTCCGTCCCAAACAAAAAAAAAAATCTCGAGTTCATCCATTTACATATGCAGTTTACTGCTCATTTAAAGGTACCCATTTGAGTACTTACATATACTTAATGTCTTACTTTTCTCTCATCGCTGGAACAAGATATCCAACACACAAAGTTAATGGAGGAAAGGTTTATTTAGCTCATAGTTTTCAGCCCATAATCAGCTGGCTCCAAAGCAAGGTGGCATGACAGAGGGCAACAGTTCATGGCAGTGGCAGACAGCAAAAGCAGCAAGAGCCAAAGTGGAGAGCAAGCCTCCCTTCCTCCCTTACATCCTAAGCAGGCTACTTCCCCAAGGGCAGGTGTAACACTTATACTTTCTTTCCCTCCTCTTGCACAGGCTCAGGATGTTTACAAAGTGAGCCCTCTGGCCCCCTGCTGAGCCACTTAACTGACTACACTACTCAAATTGACACAATGTATCAACTATTACACTGGGTCTTACATTATGAGTATTTTGAAAAATCATGCTAGACTTTATTTTCCAATGAGGTCTTATTTTGGGGAAAATATAGTAGTTTCATCACTCAAATACCTGGCTCTAAGTTTCACTAAAATAGCTGTTTTGTGGGTTGATCACTCTTACTTTTGAAGTTCTTACACTCTAATTTCCAACTCTCATTAAAGTTTTCTATAAAATCACAATTCTCCTATATATATATAGTTTTTCTATCTTAATTCCTTTATCTCTGAACTTTTTTTTTTTTTTTTTTTTTTTGAGACAGAGTCTCCCAAGTAGTTCAGTCTGGCCTTGAACTATATACCCTAGGCTGTCCTTGAGCTTGAAGAGATTCTCCTGCCTCAGCCTCAGAGTGCTGGAATTACAAACATGCACCACCATACCTGGTTATCTCTAAATTTAAAAGCAAAAGAAAAAAAATGCTGAATATGGTTGATCCATTCAAAAAATAGTTATTTAGCCCTCTAGCCCATGACAGTCATTATACCATCTAGCAGGAGAAAGAAAAAAAAGGAGATTAAGATGTGGTCCCTTACCCACAAAGCTCTTTTAGGATCCAGCAGAGGAGTTAACAACAAAAATTGTAATGGTATGATACACTACAAAACAGGCAGGTACAGAGTGCTCCATGTCCTATGCTTTTATGCCACAGGAAAAGTGACAGACAGGGTCAGATAGACAGAGAGAGAGAGGTCAGGGGGTTAGTCCTGAGTCTAGAGAAGGTAAGACCAACATGGCTGGGGCCAGAAGGTGAATAAGCTTGTGATTTTAGGAAATGAAAGGTGTATGCTATTTCTTGAGTGTGAGCAGTACAGTAAAGAGTGCAAAATTCATTCAGGGTGGAGAAATGAGAAAGGACCATTTTGGAAGGCAATTTGTAGCACAGTAATATTTGAAAACATTAAACTAGCTGTTCCTCTAAATTTCCTAATAACTCTTTCAGCTGAGGAGGGGGCAGCATCAAAGACTCAAAGTACCCATTTTGTTGGATATGAATACAAAGCCAGAAATCTGGAGTTGGGCAACCAAGACCGAATGGGAGAGGAAGTCTTAACTGGGGGAAGGGGAAAGAAAGAACCCTAAACCAGTGAGTGGCTCTATAAAATACTTCTCTTCTAACTCATTGATTCCCCACCTGCAGACTTCCTGCTTCCCTATAATCCCCGTCAGAAAGGAGACCACTGAAAATAGGATGTGAGACTAGAACATGCTAAGTAAGGTAGAATTGGGCATAACAAATTGGAAATGTTCACTATGAATGGATCAGTAGAAAACACAGCATTTCTCTAATAATATGAAAGAAATGGGGCAAGGTGAATCATTACAGACTGAGGTTTTTTTTTGGTAGGGGGTTGTTTAGTTTTTTGAGACAGGGCCTTGCTACATAGTCCAGGCAGGTCTTGAACTTGCTGTGATGATTCTCACTGCCTCAGTCTCTTGAGTGCTGGGGTTACAGGCATGTACCACCATGCCTGGCTTTATTTTTTTTATTTGGGGAGTGGGGAGTACCCAGGAACCCAACTCATGACCTCGCGCTGCCAGGCAGGTGCTTGTGCCACTGAGCTAAACTCCCAGCCCTATTTTTAAAATATATTTTTCTTAGTACCTATTAATTTTATAAAACATTGGTACTTTCATACATGCATGTAACATTTTGATCATATTCATCCTCCCATTACCCTCCTTTATACCTCCTCCTCCATCCTACTATTCTAGAAAGCTAAATTAGATAGAAATTAATATGCAATCAGAGAGGGATTGAGGCCTCAAGAAAATCCGCACAAAAAGATAAAGACATCAGAATTGTGGCTAGAGGCAAATCTGAAGCCTGCAACAGCCAGGTCTGCAAGATAAATAGCTTGAGATTATACTGTGATTAGCACCACCTGGTGCAGAGGGCCCAGACAGGCATCAGATGCATAGGTGGGTGGCCAGAACACCTGGATCGATTCTCCTGTGATGGTTAAGTCACTGTGTCAACTTGAGAAGAGAAGCTTAAACTAAATCGGCTCAGGAATTCCACACCCTATGGAGGCTTGTTCCCTGTATGGTATAAAGGAGAAATGGGAGAGGATGGATCTGCTTCTGTTTCTTCCAAGGAGCTCCAGTCTTTGCCTTCAAACACTAACTTTGAATCTCATCTCCTGGCTTCTGTCATAGATTTGTCAACCTTCTACCACAGACCCATCAGCCTCCTGATACAGACTCACAGGGGACACTGCAGTGAGCTCCAGACTTCAGACTGAAACCTTCCGTCTCCAGTGTGCAGACACCCTCTGCACTCTTCCTCATCCAACTGTGGATGATCACTTTAAGGCAATCTTATAAATTATTATACTTGTATATCTTGTGTTATATTTGTTTCTCTAGTGAAATACTGACTGATACAACTCCAGTCCATTTCCAAGAATTCCTTTGATCTTTCCATATACTCTTGCTATGTGACTTGTTACTCTACTGGATCAATGCTAGCTAAGCAACTACACTTGTAGCCCTATAAGTTACAAGTACTTTTTTTTTTTTTTTTTTTTTTGCGGCACCGGGGATTGACCTCACAGCCTTGCGCCTGCCAGGGCAGGCGCTTAAGCCACTGAGCCAAACTCCCGGCCCTGGTTTTTTGAGGCAGGGTCGCACTATGTAGCTCAGGCCGGCCTTGCGCTCGCGTTGTAGCCCAAGCCGGCCTCGAACTCACAACGCTCCGCCTACCTCAGCCTCCCGAGTGCTGGGATTAAAGGCGTGCGCCACCACGC
>RJWM01018280.1:0-41353 GCA_004363535.1 Dasyprocta punctata | reverse complement strand
GCAACCTTCAAAGAGTTGCCAGAGAGAAAAAGAAAACCCGGGTCCCGGAATGGCCTGGGTCCCTCAGTGGTAACAGCTGCTTCTGCATCTGTCCGTCTCTTTCCGGCTGCTCAGCTTCCTGCCGTCTCCTCGCTGCTTTCCAGTCCTCAGACCAGCTCGGTGCTGGCGGGCAGTCACAGTGCCATGGCCGCAGAAGCCACACCACTGACCCTCACAGTCCAGTAGGTGGGATGGCCCCACGCTCTGCTCCCAAGTCAGGCAGGCTGACTTGAAGGGCTAGGCGCGCCCCTCGGGTGGTAGACCCGAAGGTGTGCCCTGCAGCACGCACAGGGTCCACTGGCCCAGCCCAAGCAGCACCTCGGGGAGTGGCCAACCTGAGCAGGTGGCCCAGGGACCAGGAAGTGAGTGGAGGGAGGCAGTGAGAGCCCAGTGCAGACGGCAGCAAGATTACGGAGGGGGAGGCCAAGCGATGCTGCTCGCGGCCCCAGGTTATTTTTAAAGAGCCTGCAAGCTAAGAACAGTTCCCACATTTTTAGATGGCTCGGAACAGTCCGGGGAAAATGCCTTCCCGTGGCAGGTGAGAATTCTGCCGTGTGACATTCTGAGCGCGGGGGAGTTGTGGAGCCACAAGTTGCTCACATAGATCCTTGCTGCCCGGCCCCAGCAGGACCCCAGTTTAGGGGAAATGGGGCTGGGGGTGCAGGATGGAGGACTCGAAGGGCTGGGAGGGACAAGGGAAGAAAGAGGTTCTGCAGCGCTGTGGGGTGGGGCATCGGGTATCAGAAGCCAGCCCAGGGAGGCGGCTCCGCCCCAGGTCCCAGAGCGGGCCACCTGCGGGCCGGGCACGGGGAGTGGGCCCAGGAGGGAGGGTCTGACAGCACAGAGACCGGGACGGGAGCACAGCACCTTCCCCGTGTGTCACAGAGGCCACTGCGGTGTCCACTGGCACTGGGCCGACCGACTGGCCCTCAGGGCGGGATCTGGACCACAGGGGACACAGGAGGGCAGCTGCCCAGTGCCTGGCACCTGCCTGGCCCACCTGGGCCAGGTGCAGAGGGAAGGGCAGACCGGCTGGGGACAGACAGAGGGGACACAGGTGGGAAGGGAAAGGCAGAGAGGCGGGCACAGGACCCTTGGGCTCCATCCTGCAGGAGCCTGTCGCTTTCCACGGTCTGGGCTGCAGCAGCTGGCACCGCCTGTGACCTCGCCTGGCCTTGCCCACTGCCTACCCCGTGACAGGGCTCTGCTGCTCCTGCTCCCTCCTGAACCTCAGCCCAGGCTGCCCATGACAGGCAGGTTCTGGAACAAAGAGCAAGTGAGGCTTCAGGGCCAGGAGCAGGGGGAGGACGGGAAGGAGGAGCATCGGCCTGCAGGGCGACGCCATGGCCGGTTTTCTGCTCTGTGTGCCAGCCCTCCGGGTCGACGCCCTCTACGGAAAGGTGGTAAAGATCAGTGCAGTCAGCAGCCTTGTCAGAAATGGTCTCCCTGTTGAGGGGAGCCCCCCAAGTCTCCCAAGAGACCCTCTGCTCATCACACCCTTCTCTACCCCTGTCCTGAGGGCCTGGCTGCACCTCAGAAAAGGAATGGAAGCAAGAGAGATTCTGGGGTGTGCCTCCTCCCCTCCTTTCAGCCCTACAGAGGGACCATGGGGAGGGGGCAGTGAGGACCCCAGGCCCCGCCCAAGGGCACCTCCTACCCACCTCCAGCCACTCCACAAACGCAGCAGGACACAGTCCAGTCCACTGCGATGGGCCCAGGTGACGGGGGAGCGAGTGGAGGAGCTGACAGGCGCGGAGGGGGACAGACTGAGCCCCTCCGTCCACCCTCCCTTCCCAGGGACCAGTGCCAGGGGTGTCAGGTGGGCTCAGACTCAGTCCGGGTTGCACCCCAGCACCGTGCTCCACCTTGTCTTTCAAGGGGATCCCAAGACACTGGCCCTCCTCCCAGAGCACTCCCTCTCACACCCAGAGTGCGTGGGGTGCACAGGCACCCGGTGCCCAGGATGCAGGCACAAGAACCAAGCATTCCACGACAGCCCCCCTTCCAGCGCGCCTGCATTGATCGCTGCGCTAATTGAGCTGATTTCCATTTTGCTGGAGGATGAGAGGAAGCAGGCTTAATGATCGCAGTGCCATTTGCATATCAAGCTTTGAGGCCTGCAACCGACTGCATCAAGCAGGCAGCGGTGCCTTCCAGCCGAGTAGCTTTCTGGAGGGGCCCCGTGCGGGGGGCGGTGGCTGCTGGGTTCCGGCCTCTGCGGAAAGGACTCTTGGTGTCCTGTGAGGCTGAGGTCCGACTGCAGGCCAGGGGGGTTCCTTGTAGAAGAGTACAATACACTCTCTCCTTCTGGGTGGGGCGGGGCTGTCTGTGGACACTCAGGTGTCCATCCTGGGTGGTCACTGCCTCGGGAGAGGGAACTGAGCTGGGTGCTCTGTGACAGTCAAGGTTAGATCTCTGCCCTCTGGACCAGGGTTGAGGGCATTCCCAAGGTCTTGGGTGTGCATGCGTGTGTGTACATGGTGTGTGCATGCATGTATGTGTGTGAGTGCCTGTGTGTGCATGAGCACTGTACTGGGGACTGAGAGGCAGCTCAGAGCTGTCTCCTCCCGCTTTCTCCACCATGACCACGGCTCCCAGGCCCACCTGCCCCTTGTGCGGCCTCAGCAGCCACCAGCAGAGCCACGGTGTGGTCCGAGTGGCCAGGCGGCACTGACGTAGACAGCTGCCCCTCCTCGCTGTGTCCCCGTCACACCCCGTGGTGCAGTGCGGGGACCCGTGGGTCTACAGAACTGCGATCCGGAGGACGTGGGTCTGCTCCGAGCACCAGGAGCGGCTGCTCAGGATGGGAAAGGCACGAGTCGGCTGCGGTCCTGGGAGAGCAAACGGCCCTGCGAAGGGAGCAGAGAGACACTGACTTCCTGCTGCAGGGACTTCTGTGTCTCACACGCAGAGGGGTCGGGAGGAGATGAAGGCTGCACAGGAAGTCGGGTAAAAGACCCTGAAGTGAGATCGCCCTGCACAGAGGGTGCATCCTAACCCCGATGCCCAGTGCAGCCAGCCCTCAGCACCTACGGCCTGGACTGAAGACGGACTGCAAAGATTTCCAGGAATAAAGACCGCGTCTGTACTGAACACAGACAGGCGCGGTTTCTTGTCGTTGTCCCGAGCAGCGCAGCCTTCCAGCCACTTCGCAGCGCTTGCGTTGTGTTAGGTGAACAGGAACTGCAAGCAGGGCGAGGCGAAGCGCACCAAAGGACTGCGTGGCTTTGGGGCAGATACACTGTTTTTGGCCTCCTCGGGGTTTGGCATCCATGGGGGTCCTGCAGCCAAAGCCCCATGGGTCCCGAGCAACGTTAGCGTCCTCAGCAAGGAGAAGGGAACACGGGTCGCTTAGGAGAAGCCATGAGACCACAGAGGCAGAGGCAGGAGGAAGCTGTCAGCAGGCGCCGCTGAGGCAGGAAGCTTCCTTAGATCCTTCAGAGGGAGCTCGGCTAGGGAGCACCTCGATTTTGGGCATCCAGGTTCTGGAACTGAGAAAGGCCCCGCTTGCTGCCTCCCGCACGCCTCTCCCTTTCCGTCCCGACGCAGCACTGTGTCCAGGCAGGGCTCAGCCCCTTCTCTGTGACGGCTGTGTGGTGTCCTAGGCAGCAGCTGGACCTTGCCCTTGTCGGGAAATCAGCCGTGGGCCATGCGTGTTCACAGCGCAGCCCAAGGAGGCTGTTAGCGATGCTGGCATCTGATTCGCATGTGATTTTCACATGTCACAAAATCTTCTTTTGGCGTCTTCCTCTGTCATCTGGAAGTGGAAGGCCATCTCAGCTGGCGGGTGGTCCACACAGCCAGTGGACTGGCCCTGGCCCCCAGCAGGAAGCAACCCAGGGGGGCCAGAGCAGGGGCCCTGGACATCCCGGGGTAACTGTCACCTCCAACGCCCAGCAGCAGGCAGTGGGGCAGGCAGGAACCGTGCGCCCATGCACCTGCTGGCCCATGGCCAGTGTCTGGGGGGCCAGGGGGTGCAGCGGCCACCCCATTCGTGGACCCACCCCTGCCCTGACCTGTGTGAGCCAGACTGCAGGAGATCCCCGGGGAGAGGCCACCTGAGGTGGAGCAGGAGAGGCTGTGATTAATTTATAACAGCAGATATTAATATGAGAGTGGAGGCCCAAGGCCTCTGCGGCCCAAAGAGAAGCTCTCTTTGGCATCTTTGGTAAAACCCAACTCTGTGCCATCGGCCAGGGCAGAGGTTGACAAACAGCCCCATGACGCAGGATAAAACAGCACCTCGAACCCCGGTGATCGCTGCAGCTGAGGGCGGTGCTATTTTCACCTAAATTCCTTTCCAAGACCAACCGCCTCCATAGGCACTGAGCAGGTGACTTCTTCACCTAGAGCTGCCGCCCAAGCCCGCTGGAATGCTCTCTCCCCAGCCCACAAGCCCTGGCCGCCTTCGCACATTGGCCTGTTGCTTCCCCTTTCCCCATGGCAAGCTCATTAGTCACGATGAAATGTCAGTGAATCCTGGCGGCCCCGAGCCTCCTGGTCCCTTCCTCATCAAACACTGACCCCCCACTTCCCCACTTTGGGTGACCATTTCTGTCTCCGTTTCAGTCCTGGGCTGTAACCCTTGGCTGGTGATGGGGGCTCAGGCCGGGGTAACCTGATAGTCGCAGGCTGGGGTTTGTCACTGGATTCTGCGGTGCTGGGCGAGGGCTACTTGGAGCCCGGGGGCCAGGGTGGGTCGCAGGGGATGAGCTGGGCAGAGCCAGCCTGCAGACGAGGCCCCTCCCCCAGCAAAGCCCAAGCACGTGCGGAAGCAGCAGCTGCCACCACACTTCCCAGCGGAAAGGCTCATTAGGAAGGCAGGCGCACAGCCCCAACACTGCGGGAGGTGAACAGCTCTGTCCGGCTGTGTGTCCCCCACCAGCTGTGCCGGACGAGGTGGGTTAGGGAAATGGTGCTGTGTGACAGTGAAGTCCCATGCAGGGGAGGACTGTAAGAGCGACCACGGGGCTGGGACGTGAGAAGGCTGAGCGCCCTGAACACGCAGCCCAACGAGGCGCTGACCCTGAGGACGGCACCCAGAGCCAGTCAACGCCCAGGGTCCCGATTTCGTGTGGGTGAAACCGCCAGGCTGAGCGCAGCAGCCCCCAGGCAGCCCCTCTCGGGGGGCTCTGGCCACGCACAGCAGCTCCCAAACCGAGGCAGAAGGGTCTCGGGCATGGAGCGTGCTCAGGCTCCTCCCTGCCGCCCTCCCCTGCGGTTCTCCCGTCACCGTCCACTCCGTGGTTCACCTGGACGCCACAGGGGCCGAGGGCTACATGGGGCAAGGTTCCCTGGAGGAGAGGCTCCGCCCCACACAGGCGGGATGTGACAGCTGGAGCAGCCAGCATTCCCGTGGCCGGGGCCGCAGACAGAGCTCAGGTCACAGGGTCCCCTCTGGGGCGCGAGCACCCGGCCAGGGAGACGGCCACCGGATGGACCACCTTGGGGACACAGCCGACACTCCACAGAGGTGGCTCTGATGGCTTTCCCCGGCTTTCACCTCTACCCCTAGACCTTGAGGCGGCTCAAGCATCCTCCTGGGAACAGCACGAGTCCCCAGGTCCGGGCTGCCCCTCTCTCCCTCCACTGCCTGCTGTGGCTGAGTGGGCCCGAGGCTTGAATGATGTCCCTGGGGTCCTGCCCTGTCCCTCAGTTCCCTCCCCACATGCTCACCGTCCCCAGTGCCACCCACAGGATTCCCTTAGGGTCCATGGTCCATGCTTGTCTGCCAGGAGGGCTACAGGACCTGCCATTGAAAGGACCACCACCCCTGCAGACTTTGCCACTGGCACTGGGGACCCTAAACTGGGCACAGAGAGGGCACCCAAATTCTGTCCTGAGCAAGACCCAGCGTTCCCGGTCATCATTTCAGGATTTGAGTTGAGAGAGAGGGAAACCATCAGGAAACTGGGAGATGAAAGATCCACGGGGAGCGTCGGTGCTTCCTTTCCGTGGAGAGGAGGGTCCTGGGGAAGAAGGGGGAGAAGTATTGAATAGGGAGCTGAGAGGGAGAGAGAGAGACACAGAGAGAGAGAGAGAGAGAGAGGGGGAGAGAGAGAGAGAGAGAGAGAGAGAGAGAACTCCTCGGCTGCAACGGTCGTGGGGGTCTGCTGGCTGTGTTTTTCACCGAATCCTCTCAGATCTGACGGGGGGACCCCAACTAGAGTGCGCAGACCCCCGCCACCACTGGGGGACTGGAGGCTGACACTATTATTCCGAGGTCTAGAGACAAGTGGCCGGGCACAGAGACCCTCATCCTGGATGCCCAGGAGGGCATAGCTATGGGTGACGTGGACGTTGCAGGGGTGGCCCGGGCTCTGTCACCCTGGGGAGCCCTGTCTGGGGGCTGGGGGCTGCCATGCATGTGACAGATGTGTTCTGGTTCTCCTTCCCGCTGGGCGCTGGTGGGCAGACAGAGCTCTGCGGGGGTGGAAGGAGGGCTGAGGTGAGCGTGCCCCTAAAAACACGTGTTGAAATCCCCAGTACTGCAGGATGTGACCCCATTCGGAAGCAAGGTCTTTACAGAGCTGACCCAAGAAAACATGGGGTCATCAGAGTGGGGCCCTAAGCCACGTGGCTGCACCCCCAAAGGAGATTTGGGCCCAGATGGCCACAGAGGGGGACAGCGTGGAGCTGCTGGTCACACTCCGGTCCCAGATCACTGTGACCCAGAACCCAGTGAAAAGTGGGGGAACCCCAGACAGCCTGGAAGTAAACGGTGCTGAATGGCGGAGAGGCTCCCCAAGGCCAGGGGAGAGGGGCTGGGGCAGAGCAGCGCTGGACGCGTGAACGAATGCGCAGAGGCAGAGCCCTGCCCAGCCGGCCAGCGCCAACCCCCAGGAGGGTCGGCTGAGGTCTCCTGGCTGTGTGGGGTGTGGGTGTGCAGGGCCCCCCAGAGACCTGGGCGGGGATGCGTCCAGACTCGCTCCGATGGGCAGCTGATCCTGACGGGTCGAGCTGGCAAGAGCTGCGCTCTCAAAGGTCGATGGCACCAGCCAGGACGACCCCGTCCCTGAGGTGTGGACGCTGGGGCCTGGAGTGGCCCATGACCCCGACTCAGCCCGGCCTTCTTTGAGCCCTGATGAGAAATGAAGTCACCAACAGTATTAAATTTAAACCTGGCACCTGGGCCTCGCCCCAGCACCCTCCCTCCCCGCTCTGCGCCTTCCTGCCCGGTGAGCTCAGTCAAATGACCGTGACAGGCCAGTTTTAGAAAGGGCACCGTTTCCTAGTCATACAGCACCCATCAGCTGATGTTAATGAAGGCTTCCAGGCACTGGAGCTGGTGAACTGTGGAGAGATTTCTGCCTCCCCAAAGACCCGCAGCAGCAAGCCCAGGCCGGTCCACGGCGGTCCCAGGGTCAGAGCTGAGTTCCGGGAGGCCCTGGCTCCCTGGCAGAGGGTCCCCAGCAGAGGGTCCCCTCCAGCATACATGTCCCCGTTCCCTGGTCTCTGTGGTTTGGTGGCTCAATCCCCAGCCATCACCTGCCAACTTCGGATGAGTTCTCCAGTTTATCTAAAACGAGGGGACTCCTTCATGCAAGCACCACACGAAAGCTCTCTGAAAGCCATTGTGGCGAGAACTTTAAACTCATTTGTGAATCTCTTGGTCAAACCCAAACAGCAGCTGGCTTTAGGTGGATGACTCCTGGAAGCCATGGGGAAGGAGCCTTCTTTGCAAGCATCAGTATGCGCTCAGGCCTCTGACTTTAGCGACAGATCTGCACTGAGAAATTGGCAGGTTTTCGGAAGGACGAGCTTTGGGAGTCACTTCTGGGGGCAGAAACATCTCCTGACTCGCTTTGCCCATCAGCTGACTTCTAAGTCATCTAAGCCACGACCTGAACCGGAAGCGGGGCTGCATTTGCGGCTAATGAGACCACGGGTCTTGTGAGTCCACACCCTGGGGGCTCAGGCTCACGCAGGTTTGTGCTTGGTCGCAGGTGACAGCCGCCCACCTGGCTCAGCCAACGCCGAGGCACCGCTGGTTCCTTCCTTCCTTCCTTCATCGCACAGCGACTGAGCTGCCTCGGGGTCCAGTCATGGTTCCAAGCAGGGCAGCAGCTGACAGGTGGGAACCCAGGACCTGTGTCCCAGAGCTCACGAGGGACCTCGTGGTCTCCAAGCACAGTGTCCCGACACAGAGGGTCAGGGCTTGGCCATGCTGGCGGACCCCAGAGTCTTCCCTCCTCAGGGCCCTGCAGATGCGTTTCTGGGGGGTTTGGACTACAACAAGACCTCAGGGCCACCCCATTGTCCAGGAGTGGGGTGACAGCATCAGTCTGACTGCCCAGTCTGGGCTTGTGGAGGAGGGCAAGGTAGGGGAGCAAACGGAATAGGCTGATTGGTCAGGCCTGACTTCTGTCCACACTGAAGCCCAAGGTTTGGTCTATACGCCAAGTGCATGGTTCTCAGGGTGGACTTGGGGAGGGAGAGGGGGTCCCTGGTGACTATGAGGTCAGGTTCCCAGCAGAAGGAATGGGGGACCCTGGTGGAAAGAACCCATCTATGTCCCTTCATGGTTAAATTCTGCGTGTCATCCCAGCAAGCTATGGCGTCTAGTTGTTTGGTCACACAAGAAGTTCAGATGTTGCTGCAAAGCTGTGTTCAGGGGGATTTACATCAGCAGACTTGGTGTCACAGTGAGGGTGGGCCACATCTCATCAGGGGAAGACCTAAGGAGAAAGGCCATGGCCCTCCAAAGAGGAAGCAGTTCTCACCTGGCAGCCGCCGTGCCTGAGTGCGACCTCTTCCCTCCTGGTGTCTCACCCTGCTGGACAGACAGCCCCAAGTCACCTGAGACTGCTCCTGAACAGGGACCAGGAGGCATGAAGAGACGCACCTGTCACATTGGCTTTGGCCACAAACTGGACCTGACACCCGTGCGTCCTAAGCACTTGGATGCAGGGCCCCACCGAAGGCCACACAGGGCAGGGCCTGCCCCCCACCCCACTACTAGAAGCACCGCTGCGGTCATGCTGTGT
Source organism: Dasyprocta punctata (assembly GCA_004363535.1). Lineage (NCBI taxonomy): Eukaryota > Metazoa > Chordata > Mammalia > Rodentia > Dasyproctidae > Dasyprocta > Dasyprocta punctata. The sequence goes on along the minus strand of RJWM01018280.1, from coordinate 32,327 downwards.
AGACGCCCTGCCCTGTGCTGAGCTCAGACCTGTACCTCAGTGGGTGCATTTGGATCTCGTTTCCCCTTCACAGTGACCCTGGGCCAAGTCCTCAGCCTCTGCTGTATCCTATTAAACCCGCCTGCTATTACCAGCTCAATGGAAACAACTCCCTGCTTAAATAATTTATCCAGATTCCACACAGCCAGTCTTTCACAGAGATTCATCAACTAATAAAGAAAATGGATTTTGGAAGCCAAAGTCAATATGAGGCTAGGGAAGCATCCTCCTATCCGCATGTTCCCGCCTCCTGAGATTCCCTGTCACTCCGTCTGATGGGAAAATCAGCCGGGGTCTCCTCCACTGCCTGGGTCTTCTCCCGCGCTGTTCTTCAGGTGCCGTTGCGAGCCCCCATCCGACGTGGCAGGGGGAGTGGATGCGGGGAGCTTACCAGCAGTTTATCCCTAAAAAGGAAGAATTCCTTCCTTCCTCGGGCGTCCGCTCTGGGAGACGTCTTGCTAGTTTGGGGGCGGAGCAGCCTGCGTCTTAGTGGGGTGCGGATGAGGGAGTATTCTGTGGGATGGCGTCAGGTTGAGGGAGGAACAGGCTTGCATGTTCACGCTGTGTGCCTGCCTGCGCGATCCGGTAACAGAGACTTGTGGGGAGCCGGAAGAAAGGATGTGCGCAGAGACAGTTCCTGTAATAAGGGATCCAAAACAGTGCTTCCCCTGCGAGCAGCGCCCTTGCAGTTTTGCTCATTTAATTCATTTCCTTCCGAGCCCTTGGTTCGCAGGTAATGAGGAGGTGAGTTACAGCCGAGTCGGGAGGCGCTCACGACACTGTGATGGCGGAGCTCCCGCGTGGGCCGGCCGCCTGTCTCGGAGCCTGTGCAGCAAACAGGAGCCCCGTTTCACCACAGAGGGGTCTCGGAGAGGTGCTTGCGGCAGACCACGCCCCTGGAGCTTGCTGAGGGGGACGCCCCTGAGACCCACGCGTCCCCAAAGCCACCCGCTGCGGCATGGATCCTGACTACTCAGAGGTGGTGGCTGCATCCTCGAGCAGCTCCCGACCGTGTGTCTATGAGAACCCGGGCTGCGCGGGTGGGCGAGGCCGGGACAGCGCGCTGAGCTTCCGGCTTCCCTGTCGGTCTCTTCGCACTCCTCTGTCTTCTGACCTTTTCAGGAAAACTGATCAGCGACTCCCCGCCCCTCTGTCTTTTATTCCAGGGAAACGAGTCTGTAACCTCAGCACTGAGAAGGCTGAGGAAAGGGGTCTCAAGCTCGAGCTCAACGTGGGCAACTTGGCGGGGTGCTTTTTCAAAGCATGAAGTAAAAAAGCTGAGGATGTAGTGCAGAGGCGGAGCACCCCAGTCCCGTCTTCAATGCTGCAGGAAGGAGGACCGGGGAATCCACGCGTGAACGTGGTGTTTACCCTTCCAAGCCCCCCCTTCCCCCTCCAGTCCACACCCTCCTCCATCAGCCCCTTGGGGAAGCCAGCCCTGAAGCTCAGCCCCGGCCCGGTGAGTCTGGGGCAGGCGAGGTGAGGGAGAGGCGTCACAGCGGGCGGGCGCGGAGATGACTGCCCTGTGCCGTCCTCGGGAGATAGGCGTCTAGATTGGTAATGGAGACAATGGTGATGATGGTGATTATGTCTAGACTGATGACAGCCACACTGATTAGAGCAGATGGCATGGTTGACGCAGAGCCCTGGGGCCTGGGCTGAGATGCACGTTCTGATTGACCCTGCGCCCTGTGGCAGAGGCGGTGCCGCCTGAGTGTCAGCTTCCCTCTCTGTGGGCTCTTGGTTCCGGGATGGTGGCTGCCTGGCCGGTCAGGCCCCAATGTGGCTGCAAAGTGGGTGAAGATGGTGTAGACTTGGAGAGGGACTTGTTGGGCCAGGAGGCGCTTCAGATCTGTGATTTGGGGCCCTCTCCTGCCCTCTTCCTGCCCTGTCCCTTCCCTCTCCTTACCCTCTCTCCCCTCTCCCTGTCTAACTGCTCACCAGAGGCCAACACCAAGCTGCCCATGGCTCCAGAGTGCAGCACCAGCTCTTTGATCCCGGCAGACTCCACCTGGCCGGCCTCCTCCCTGTCCATCCGGCTGAACGCCTCGCATCCTGGAGGAGCCGCTCAGACTCACCTCCTCCCAGAAGTGCTGGGACCAGCAGCTCCCAGGGCTCCAGACGGGACTCGAACCCAGATCAGTGAATGTCCCAGGCAGGGCTGCCAAGGTCGTGATGGTTAGGACAGGGTTTCTCTGGGTTTTGTCTGTGGTACTGAGCTGAGGGCCGCCCACCGAGCCCCATTCCCAGCTCTTACTTAGTTTTATTTTGAGACAGGGTCTTGTTAAATTGCTAAGTTGACTTAGCTGAGCCCGAACTTGCAATCCTCCTGCCTCAGTCTCCCAGAGTGCTGGGCAACAGGTGTGGCCCCCATGCCTGCCTGTAAATAAAGTTTTATTGGAATGCAGATTGCCGACGCGTCTCCCTACTGCTGAAGCTGCTCTCACATGGCGACCCCAGGCCGCGGAGGTGGTCTGGCTGGAAAGGAGGAAGATATTTACCGTGTGACCCTTGACAGAGCAAGTGTCACCCGCCTTGCACTCTGTCCTGTCTGGGCCCGTGAGCGGGGCCACGTCCTGTCCACTGACCGACGGTCAGGGAAGAGTCCTCGTCTCCCAACCCCGGGATCCAGGTAGTGGAGCTGGATTCTGTGGCTCTGGTGAGTGGCCGGACGCCGCAGAGGCCCCCGGAGAGACAGGACAGCTGCCTCGGGGAGGCCAGCAGCCCGGGGTTGAGCCATTTCCAACGCGGGGCTCTGAAGGGGTCTGTGGGGCCAGTCCCCTCCCCAGCGCCTGGCGAATGGGCGAGGCGGCTGTGCCATCTTGCAGGTGATTCTCGTTGTGCCTCTGTGAACTCAGCCAGGGCAGAAGGGACACTGAATGAGCAGACACCGTCGCTTGCCTCTGGGGGACACAGGGCCGGACTCGGGGACTCTGGTCCCCACACAGCACCCGCGTCAACACGGGAGCACATGGCCTGGTAATGAGTTGGTTCAGACTCTGGGCTGGGTGACACCACGGCTTCGTCAGCCAGGCGCTCTCAGCTGACCGTGGCACGCACGACTCAACCTGCAGGCAGCCGGAGGACCACGCGTCGTCTCTGCCCAGCCCGGGGCAGCAGCCCAGGGACCGCGGCACGGGTGCTGAGGGCGTTTTAAACAGCAAAGCCACAAACAGACATCTGCTCCGTACTTTGGAACACACTGTGTTCAGCTACGTATAACAACAGCGCCGCAGAGCACACACGGGCGTGGGAAGGACGGCGGTTTACGGCACGGGAGCTGAGTGAGAAGGCGGGACGTGTAGCTCGCTTTCGGCGGGTCTGCGCATGCAGTGACCCCGATTCCTCACAGCTCTGCGAGTGGCCCCAAAGTCGCCTTCCACACCGACCTTGGGGTCGCAGACTCACTGCAGTGAGCACGCAGTCTTCTGTATAGGAGGCCGCACCTCCCGGGGACCCGAAGTCCTACCCTACAGCGTCAAAAGCGACTTTGTGAAGAAAACCCTGACTTCGTGCCTGCTTCGCACCTGCCCTGTAGTTCAGTGTCGCTTGGTCTTTAATCACACAAGGCAAGGTGACATCATTTTCACAGGCCAAAATCCATGGGGGTCAGCCAGTGCGTTTTCTCTCCATTGGTCTGTGGGTGGACGCCGAGGCCGATGCCATACGGGGCTCTTGTGAGTAGTGTAGCATTGAGCACAAGAGTGCAGCCATAGAGCCAGAGATTTAGCTCAGTGGCATAAGTGCCTGCCTGGCAAGTGGGAGGTCATGAGTTTGATCCCTAGTATCGAAAAAAAAAAAGAGTGCGGCTATGGTTCAACATACAGCTTCCATTACACACAGTGGAACACTACACAGCAATGAAAAAGAATGGACTCCTGTCTTTTATAGCAGCACAGAGAGACTTGGAAACAACAGTGTTAAGTGAAGTGATCCTCGCACAGAAAGACAGACACCCTGTGACCTGGCTCGGAGAGGGAAGCTAAACTACCAGACGTAGAGAGGGAGGAAAGAGGTGTTTACCAGAGAGGGGAAGGGAAGGAAAGTTGCACTGTGCTGTTCCCCAGCAGGCTGATTAATTAGTAGTGCTGTACAAATTGAAATAGCTGGGACAAAGGACCTCAAAGGTCTGCGTCACAGAGCCATGATAAAAGAGGTGGAGACCATCTGAGTACCCCGAGATGGTCACTGCCTGTGGTACACATGTAGTGAATTGTTATGCTGTTCTCCATAAATACGTACAAACGTTATTCTAAATTAAGATGCAAGTGAACTGAGTTTTAAGAGTCACTGTCAGAGCTCCCTGCTTCTGCTCCCGAGGGAGGTTCGGGGCGTGCAGGCCGAGCTGGTTTCATCCCCCACGTGGGGCTGAGGCGGCGCGGCTCATGGCTCCGGCTCACTTTCCGGCGGCAGAATGCTTAGAAGCAAGGAATACTAAGGAAATAAAAAGCAGTTGCTGCGAGGTGAAGGCTGCCGCCCGTCACCCCACGGTCAGCACTGACCCCCTCGAGAGCCCAGGGAGATCGGAAAGCCGTCACGAGCTCTCCACTCTCGCTCTGCTTTTCATGTAACTTGGTTGTTCAGTCCTGCACCACTCCGAGCTTCACGGCGGGCCCTGGGGACCTGCTCCAGGAGCAAGATAAAGCCGACCCCAAAGTGGCTCCAGCCTGCTGTCTCGGGACTTGGCAACAGGGAACAAACCTACCTGCACCTGTAGCTTGAAGCCAGGAACCCCACTTCTAGAAATTTGCCTGGAAGAGGCCCCCAGGCAATGCAGAAATAAATATGCACAAGGCTCTGTATTACAGGAGTGCTTATAACTGTGAAATATCAGACACACCTAAGTGCTCCCAGTAGATTGGGTGGGATGAGCGGATGCCGTGGGCGTGATGGGGTGTTGGCAGCCGTGGGGGATCCGGAAGCTGCCCGCAGACCCGGGGAGCAGTTTTAGGATCCGCAGCCCGGAGTGACGGAACAGTCTTCTGAGGACGCTGACTTTTACGTCAATTAGTTGGGGAGAACAGAGGAAAAGTAGATCCAGCAGTGCTGATCTGCGTGTCCCACTCCTGGGAAGGGCGGGCCAGTCCAGCGTGGCCCACCGATGTGAGAGGGGGCATCAGAGGCACGGCCAGGTCAGGGGGCAATGAATCTGAACCCATGAGTCAGGCCCGCTGTCTCCTGTTCCCAGAGGTGATGTGGGCTAACTTCCCCGTCACACCCAACACGCCCCACCCCGCTGGCTTTGCACTCTGGAATGAGTGTGACGGTGAATATTGTGGGCCTCATCGAAGCCTGGACACCAGGGCACCCTGGCCGATACGGGCCGTCTGATAGGATGTTTTGATTTCTGGTTTGCACCTTCGTGATGGTGTGGGCATGACCTGCGCTTGGTAGAAGCCATCCTTGGATTCAGATGTCCGCACCTCCCCGGCTGTGGTACACACTCTGGTCCAGGTTTGGGTTTGCTGTGACCCACACCATCCTAGGGCGAGGAACATCTGTGCTCTGCAGTGGACCGATGACAAGGACCAGAAAGTTTAAAAGTTAAAGAAAATCCCGCGCCCCCTCCTCCCGGAAGAGAGGAAGAGCTCGCTGCTCTTGCTGGGTGAGCAGGCAGGCTGTGCACCGCGCAAACATCCCCCAAGTCACCTCAGGTTGGAAGACAGATCTCTTATGCCATTGGGGGGCTGGGGGCTGGGAAGGGGGTGCATGGCGAGGTGAGAGCACTGGGCACAGCAAGCGCCCCTTTCTTCCTTCAGACTGTGCCCAGTGCTCTTACATCTCCGTGCACCCCCTTCCCAGCCCCCAGCTGATAAAGCCTCTGTGGTGGAAAACTCGAGGAACCCCGGGAGCGAGAACGCAGGAGGCAGCTCTGCCCTCGGCCCCGGGCCTCTGCCCATCCCTGAGGAGAACCACAGCGAGCAGCTGCGGGCCTCAGTTCAGAGATGTCACAAAAGATCCGATGAGACGCAGACACGAGAGACGGGCCGGCGGCTCCAGACCGGTACCACGCAAGCCGCCGGGCAGGGCCACACTGCGTCTCGGCGTCTGTGCTCAGCGACACTGCGCCGGCCGCCGCCTCTGCATCCTGGGGACTCAAGACTTGGTGGTTCAGGTGGTGGAGACAGCGCCTATCATGGGCGACTTTGTTTTTAACTTGGCTAAGTCTTGGTGCACCAGGTATTTGGTCAAAAGGATTCTAGATGTTTCCATGGAGATGCTTTTTGGATGGGCTTACCCTTCAAACCAGTAGGGCTGAAGTGAGCCAAGTGGCCCTCTGTAGTGTCGGGGAAAGCTGCAGGAGGAAGACCGAGGCCCCTGGCAGGGAGTCACAGCTGCTCTTCCCTGGGACTCCAGCCCTTTGTGTGCTGGGGGGATTCTTAGTTTCCCCACCTCGAGGGTCACATGAGCCAATTTCTTAACATGAGTCTCCTTTAGTGTCTGTCTTGGTTACTTTTCACTCAGTGCCAAGACAGAATACCTGACGCCCAAAATTAGGGAAGGAAAGGTTTATTTCTTACAGTTTCTTGGGAGTTTCAGTCAATACTTAGTTGGCTCCAAGGCAGCGTGACATGGCGGGCCACCATTCATGGTGGCCGCCGAAACAGCAAGTCGCGCTGGCGAGAGAGGGTGGGCAGAAGAGCAGAAGTGAGCAAGAGGGAGACCTGCCTCCTTTACACTGTATCTCCGCTCCACCCCCGGGCAGGTGCAGCACTCACATCACCAATCCCGGTGCTAGACAGTAAACTGATCACAAGAGTCAGACTCATCCCCATCAAAAGTATATGAGGACTTGGGGGGACATAGTGTCACCCCATACAGTGTCCTCCCCGAACACACTTGCACACACACACACACACGTACACCCCGTTTTACTGGCTCTGTTCCTCTGGACAGCCCTAACACAGTCCTCCAGGCTTGCAGGAGTTGGAGCCATGACCACAAACCAGCGAAGGACACAAACCCTCAGGAGGTGTCTCTCCCAAGGTCACGTCAAGTGACAGCTCTGGAAAGCAGGGACCCAGGTTTGTCTGTGACCCGATGAAGAGGGCATGGACCCAGCCACACTCGAGTGTCAGGGCTGGGCAAGGATCCGGCTCGCAGCCCCTGGACTGCGGATGCACCAGGTGAGACCTGTGGGCCGCACAATCCCAGATGAGCCGTCACCTCCCTGCGCCCTGGCTTCCTTCCCGGCCACGCTGTGCCCTGTGACAGCAGGGCCATCGCGGTGACCCTGGCATGTAGCAAATACCCCACCAGGTCGAGTCAAGCTCATTGCAGTGGGCCATTCAGACTTCTCCAGTTTAAAACAAAGAGGCCAAGCCAGGTGTTATGATACACTCCTTTAATCCCAGCACTCGGGAGCCTGAGGTAGGAGGAGCACTGTGAGTTCAAGGCTGGCTTGGGCTACAATGTGAGCAAGGCCAGCCTGAGCTACATAGTGCAACCCTGCCGCAAAAAAAAAAAAAAAAAAAAAAAAGATAGAGCCGAGAGTTTGGCTCAGTGGCTTAAGTGCCTGCTTGGCAGGCGCAATGTTGTGAGTTTGATCCCCGGTACCGACAAAAAAAATAAATAGATAAAAATAAAACAACGAGGCGGCTGTGAAGATGCATTGTGCTGTCCACTTGAGCAGCTGGATCAGGGTGTCCCTGGGGACCTGGCAGCGCACCAGCCTGGGTGCCTTGAGGGCCTTTCATGGAGGAGGAGGTCAGTGTAGGAACCTGAGACACCTGGGGGAGGGCCCTGCTTTCTGCCTGGGAGATGACATCTAGGCCTGGAGGCCGAGGGCACCTGCAGAACCTGGGCCGGCCTCTCCTCTCCCCGGAGCGCCAGGCAGGGCAGGCCTCCCCCCTTGTCAGAGCTCCAGGTTCCCGGCCTTTGGACGCCAGGCCTCACCCTTCCCTGGGTTCTCAACTTCTGGCCCCCACCTGAGTCACCCTTGCATGTAAAGCTTTCAGGCTGCACTGGGCCACGCTACGCACACGCCAGGGACTCCAGCCTGGGCATGGCAGGCAGGTGGACCTCTCCACCTCTGCAGGTGCAGCCTGAGTCTCGAATGCACCCTGGAGCACCTGTGAGCTGTGCACTGGAGCACCCCACATGGTCCTCACCACAGCCCTCCGAACCGCATCCCTTGGGGGCCTGCATAGCTGCAGGGTGCTGGAGGGCTGGCCTCAGTGCTCATGCATGGCTCCCCAGGCAGCCTCACCCTTGGCTCCTCCGCTCAGGAAAGGACCTCAGGGCTGCAGGGCACCCCCCGCCGGGGGCAAAATCCTCCCAGACCCCTTCTCTTCAGCTCCGCAGTCTCCTAAAATACAGAGACAAGGGAGGCAGAAACCAAAGTGGGAAAGTGAAAGGAATGCGCGAAAAGACGTTGAGCAGCTTAGAGAACATTAGGAGCTGTCCAACCTTCAGCTGCAAAGTCGAGCTCACAGCTTTTGACTGCGGCACGCCTGTGAGGTGGCAATCGTCGGGAGGGCTGGGGGAGAAGCCAGGGACGTGTGGCAGACTACGTCGGCCCGCGCACACGCCAGAGGAGTCTCGGCTGCGAGCACGAACTCATTAGCAGAGGGCAGAGCCGGGCTTGGGATAGGTGATCGTGCAGGGGGCTGTCTTTCTGGGACAGACGGGCCAGGACAGACAGCTCCACTGACCAGTCGACAGGGGAAGAGTGACGGAACCCAGGGGCGGGGAACGGGGCAGGGAGGCAGCACCTAGCAACTGGGGTGGAGCCAAGACAGCCCCATAACACAGAGCCATCCTGCTCAGAGGACACAGGCCTGGGATCCAAAGGGGAGTGTCCCCAGCCGGAGCGTCCCCAGCTTCTGACGCTGGCTCACTGACAGCAAAAGGGCAATATTCCAGGCGGTCAGGAAATCCTCAGGCCAAAGCCTGGAGCATCCAGATACCACTGCAGGCCAGAGCTCATCTGGGCCCCACTGAGCCTCAGTTTCCTCTTCTGTGAAAACAGCTGAAGATCTCCTGTCTCATGAGGACCAGGTCAGGGCCCCCAGGGAGAGCCTGCCAGGCCCTCCGCGCCCAGTTCCTTCCTGTGCCGGAGACACTGCTGAGCCCCCCTGTGCAGATCCGTGACCTCACTGCGGAACCAGGCTCGAGCTCCGTGCCACCCCAAGGGTATTAGGAGTTCCCTGGGGGAGGGAAAGAGCCGGGCGCCCTCACCATGCATCGGAACCCAGGTGGCTGCCTGTTTCTGCCTTTGAGGCTTCCCGAGTGAGTGAGGTGCTGTTTGGGGATCAGGTGGGACCCCTCTGTGAGGGTGGGTGCGGCCTCCCCCTCGGGGCAGGAAAGCCGGCGTGGGCCGAGGTCTGCTGGCTCACCGTGAGCAAAGGCAGGTGTCCTCGTCTCTCCGTGCTGCCGTCACGGCACACCACAGCCCTGGGCTTTTTTTTTTTTTTTTTTTTTTTTTTTTGGTACTGGGAATCAAACTCAGGGTCTTGCATTTGCCAGGCAGGCTCTGTGCCGTTGAGCTACACCCCCGGCAACCCGGGCATTTGTAAAGAAGAGAGATTTACTTGTCTGAGTTCTGGAGATAGAGAAGCCCAAGGCCAAGGTAACTAGGGGCCTGATTTCCGGGGGAGGCCTCTTACTGGGGTCTTACTTGGCACAGAGGCCGAAGGGGGTGGGGTGAAGGGGAACGGCAGGTCCTCCCACCCAGCGGGAGAGCTTGGACCAGCCCCGCGACCTTTCTGCAGTGGCGCTCAGTCCTTCTGCCCCTGGTCCAAACGCCTTGTAGTGCTCATGCTTTGGGGATTTGGCTCCCAGCAGGCAGAGCGACCAGGGGCTCAGCACCCGGCAGGGCATGGGGCAGCCGGCGAAGCCCAGGGTGCAGCAGATGCCGCGGCAGAGCCTAGCAAGGAGGTCCAAGGGGAGGGGAGGCCGGGCATCGCGGATCAGGAGACGTCCCACCAACTGAAACGCGTGGACTTCGCCTGGATCCTGATTGGAGCACACGGTCAAAAGGGAAATGCATATGAGACAACTGCGTGATTTGAACAATGACCGGGTACTTGATGATAGCACAGATTTGTGGCTAAATTCTAGATGATGATACTGTGACCCCACCTATGTATAAATGAGTTCTTTTTCTTTTTGGAGACAGGGCTCAAAATATTTGCAGAAGTGGCAGTATGATGCCTGATATTTACTTCAGAAGCATCCAGTGGGGCTGGGCTCGTGGGTGGCGAGGTGTGGGTCTCTTTATTCCATTTGTTCAGTTCAGTGCATCCCAGCAGTCTCCCTGACACCAAGGACTGTGAGGGCATAAAACACTTTGCAAACCTATTTTACTGACTGGATTCATCTAAGCCACATTCAAAACTAGGAATCCTGAACTCTCTGTTCAAGCAGGCCAGGTCTCTGGGTAGCCTGTAAAGTGTTCCTAAGATCTAAGAGTCTGACCAGCTCCAGTGCTGACCAACTTGGCTGGAGCCATCCATTGGTGTCCTGCAGTAGCGCAGGGTGGTATCTGGTCATCTTCTCTTGTGTGGTGTCAGGAGACCTCAGTGGTCACTCCACCATTTCAGGAGGGGGTTGGGAAATCCTGATATTCCATGTTTTTCCTTCCTTTTTTATTTCTTAGCTGGGATATGTCCACAAACATCAACTTCCTCTTGTCAAATATGAGAGTCAAAAGAAGGTCTGATTCTTCCTCCTTAGTAAGAATTTCAAATTGGGTGCAGAGGTGCGTGCTTAGGGTATTTCCCTCAAAATAAAAAATAAAAGAAGGGTTGGGGAGAGTGCTGTGTGAAGGTCTCAAGTTCAATCTTCAGTATTAAAAAAGAAAGAAAGAAAAAGAGATTTTCCAAATAACAATTTGTTCATTGGCTTTTTCCAAACAGGACGGCGGGTTCAGACTGTCTGACTGTCTCGCTACTCCGTGTGTGTATTTCAGTGTTCGTTGGTCCTTTGTGTCATTCTGGCCTCGCCAAGTTAAGCGTCTTTGGTGTGTTTCAGCTGGTGGCTGCTGGTTGTCACCTCTGCAGGTTTCTTGTACGATTTTTACCATCATTATTGTTAGTGTCCTTGGTGTCCCTGGAATCTTCCTTACCTCCTTTCACTTGGATGTGACAAGGTGATCTGACCCATCCAACTTACAGCCTGGGCCATATTTGCAATCAGTTGTTTATCTGAGGTGCCCAGGTCTCTAATGACCTTCAAGACCACAGTCGAGTGCCAGTCACTTCCTGCTCTCTCATTGGGCAAGATGGGATGATGAATATTTAGGGAACCTTTCAAACCAGGAAAGATCATTCGTGTATTGGCTATTTTCCATTTAAAGGAAGAACAATGTGATATTAATTAACCACCATCAGTCTTGCGTGTGCATTTTATTCCTCCCACAATGGAAACCCTGTCTGTATTTTACCAGCCCACTTTCTTTTGGCTCTTTATCCCACAAGCCACATATACACCCCTCAAAAAAGGTGCATGGCCAGCAAAAATATGACTTATGAAACATTAAAGAAGATTTTAAAAAACGAAAGTACATCAAATAGAAGATGTACAGGAATCTCATGGGTGACAAAATATTTATTTTAAAACACTACAGGATGTATAGTTCGTGTGTCACATTTTCTAAAAATAAGCCATCTTCTAATTAACCTGCCATGTCTTAGGTTTCCAACCAAAAGTCTCGTTTTTGCTAAAGAGGAGATTGATGAGCTGATCCACAGTTTCAGTGTGGGAGGAAAAAGGTGGAAGTGGAGACAGTGTGGGGAGGTGGAGCAAGCAGAGTGGGGTGTGCGGGGGACCCCACTATCCGAGAGCAGCATGCAGGATAGAGTTAACAGCCCAGCACCACCCCGACGCCCAGGCACAGGTCCATGCAGGTGAGAGAGATTAAAATATGGGGAAATCTGATTGCAATCAGCGGGCAAAACCATGAACAAATCGATAAATAGAGTTGGAACAATGGATTATCCACAGGGGAAATAAAATCAAGTTGGGTCCTCATCTAATTATCACACCCCACCTCCAATTCTAGTTATATAAATATCTGAATGAGAAAGTAATTTAGCTTCATAATATTATGGGACTATTTTCAAAATTTCAGGAGAGGTATGTATTTCTTAATGAAAATTAAGCAGACAAAAACCACGGAGGCAATGACTGCTAAGTTTACCTGCATTACATTAAACTGCAAAAAACCACCTTTCAGTCATCAGGATGTGCTACTTTAAAAGTGCGAAAGTATCTACAAGTCAGGGAAACCAGTCAAGAAAGAGAGGCAGAAGGCATCCACATGAGAAAGGAAGTATCAACTCTATTTGCAGAGGGTAAGATCTTGTGCATAAAATATTCTAAGCAACTAAAAAGAAAAGATCAGAACTAACCAACGAGTTCAGTAATGTTGCCAGATAGAAGATCAATACACAAAAACCCACTGCATTTATACATATTAACAATGTACTATCCAAAAATGAAACTGATAAAACAATTCCATTTACAATAGCATACAAAAAAGTGACTTAGGAATAAATTTAAAGAAAGAAATGCAAGCCATGTACAGAGAAAATAATTAAAAATACTGAAGGAAAATAGAGCCCTACATAATAGAAAGACAGCCACTTCCATGGATCGGAGGGCTTATTAGGATTAAGATGCCAAACTTCCTAAGCAGATCTTCCGATTTAGTGCAATACCCACCAAAAATACTTGGTGGCCTTTCATTTTATCCAGATATTGCCAAAGTAACCCCAAAATTCATGTTGAAATGCAAGAAATCTGAAACAGTAAAAAAATATTTAGAAAAGTTTCAAAATTTGCTGTAACCTTACGGTCACGAAGTCTGCGTGGTATGGACATAAAGAGAGCTGTGTGGCTCGCTAGCACAGCAATGATGGTGCAGACGGACCCACACGTTATGGGGAGTTGGATTTTGGTAACAGTGCCAAGGCAGTTCAGTTGGGGACATAATAGTCTTCTTCACAATCAGTGCTGGTGCAGTTGGATATCCACGTGTGGAGGGATGAAGCTGAATGGGCACCTGGCACTGTATAAAAAGACTAACCTGAAATAGTTCAAAGACCAAAATGTAAGCACAAAAACTGCAAAACTCTCAGAAAAACATGCAAAGCTTGGATTAGAAATGGGATCATATAAGCAAAAAAATTCCAAATAGTGAACTGGACTTTATCAAAATTAAAATCTGTGTGCTTTGCAGTATGTAATGGTGCGAAGAGATGCCACCAGGATTGTGGGAAACTTTTTTCAAGTCACATGTCTGATCAGGTTCTAATGTCCAGGGTACATAAGGAACTTTCACTGGGATACAGCTCAGTGGCATATTGCCTGCCTGGCAAGCATGAGGTCACGAGTTCGTGTCCCAGTACAGGAAAAAAGAGAAAAAACCTTTTACAGCTCAATAAGAAGGTCAAGCAGCCTGATTAAAAATGCTCAAAAGAATTTAAACTGAATTTCTTCCAAAAAGATATACAAGTGGGCAATAAGCACACAAAAGGGACTCAATCTCGTTAGTCCTCAGGGAGCTGGGAGTCACGGGGAGACACCACTTCCCACCCGGGCGGGCGGCTGTGCTCAGCAGACACCAAACTGGGAAGGCCAACGTTAATGCACGTGATGGATTATGGGAAGGCACCGCCCTGCCACCCCCCACCCCGGCGGGATGGAAAGGGGCGAGGCCACTGGGAGACGGTCCGGAATTTCCTCAAAAACATCAACATAGAGCTGACCTAAGGGCCAGTGCTACAGGGGAGATAATGCAGCCCCAAAGGGCAGAGGCCCACATTTCCATCCCTGGGTGGCCGGAGAGACTCACAGGCCTGACTTAGTGGAGCGACTCAAAGATGTCAAGCTGGGGACGTTATCCTGGACTGCTAGGAGGCTGAAGATAACGGCCAGGGTCCCTATAGAAGGAAGAAACAAGGCAGGCGGAGGTCAGAGGGGAAGGAAGATGCCACCGCGCCACCCCTCAGGTGCCGCGGCATGGCACGTAGCCCTGCGGGAGTGGGAGGACAAGGGCAGCTTCTGCCCTGCAGCCCCGAGGGGCCACTGCTGCCCACACTGGCAGCTAGGGCCAGGGAATTTCTGTGCTTTATGCTACTAAATTTGTGGTGATTTGTCATGACAGCAATAAGAAACTATCACACTTCCAGTTCTATTCCTCGGCCTCTATCCTGAGAAAACTGAAAACTCTGCGCTCACATGGAAGTGTGTACTGGAACGTACACAGCAGCACTATCTTTAGTTGCCAAAAAGTGGGAATGGCCACTTTTATCCATAAATCATGCAGGAATAAGCAAAATGTTTTGTATCCAGGAAATGGAACATTATTTGGCCATGAAGAGGAATGGGGTCTTGATTCATGAATCTTGAAAACACCACAACCAGGGAAAGAAGCAAGTCAGAAAGAGCACGTTTCGGATGGAAATGTTCTGAAGCAGGCTGTGGTGACGGGGGATGTGCTACATGCCACTGACTGGTGGGGGTGAGGACCGCAGAGGGTGTGTGTAACACAGGCTGGGGAGACATTTGTAACAGAGGTAACGCCAAGGGACTAGGTAGGGTCGAGTGCCCTATGTCCACCCATCTTCTGTTACTGTGATGAAATGCCCAGGGCTGAATCGCTTTATAAAGAAAAGCGGTGTAGCTCGTGCTGGGGAGGGTCAAGGTCAGGGGATGTCGCTGTCTTGGGAGGAGGCAAGCTAGAAGAGGGCACGGCCCCAGAGGAGCAGGAACCACACCTCGTGAAGGAGGGGACCCTAGGCTCAGTGCAGGAGCCCCGAGGGCTGCTCTCAGACCTGTGCCGTGCACCGCAGGTCCTTGGTGCATCTGAGGCAGCGACGGGAGGAGAGAGCGCACAGCACGCACAAGGGAGGAGCAGAGAAAGGAGAGCACAGACGTCCAGGGAGATCCGACGGGAGCCCCAGGAAGGCTTGGGCACCGTGGCTGGGATGCAGCCCCTGCGCCCACGGAGAATGTGATACCAGCCCCGGGTGGGGTTGGAGACACGCGTCCTCCAGCCTGGCAAATCCTGGCAGCCCGGGAAAGCGTCCTGGAGTTCTAAACAAGACATGCAAAGGACCCCAGCAGCCTTATGTGCAGTGGCGAAGTGTCACGTAGGCAGCTGGAATGTCCGGCCACGCGCAAACACGCAAACAGGAAACTGCCTCATGAGCATCAGTGAGGCACAGCTGCGAGGTTCAAGATCGGTTGGTTACCAAGGAAACCTGGATGCCACGCACGGCACGAGGACCCTGGGCCTGCACGCCCTTCCGCT
Source organism: Dasyprocta punctata (assembly GCA_004363535.1). Taxonomy (NCBI): domain Eukaryota; kingdom Metazoa; phylum Chordata; class Mammalia; order Rodentia; family Dasyproctidae; genus Dasyprocta; species Dasyprocta punctata. Next base: position 17,029 of record RJWM01018280.1, on the reverse strand, counting down.
TCTTGACTGCAGGAGCCAAGGAACCCCGCTTTTAGCTTAAGCCACTTTGACCTGGCTGCCGCCACTCTATCTGCAGGCATTCAGGTTCTTGGGGACCACAGTGGGTAGGCAGAACTGAGTTGCCAGCGCTGTTTCCAAACACAGTGTGCTGGCCTGCTGCTCGTGGCCGAGCCACTGCCCTGCACCTGGGTCGCCAGCCGCTCTGCCCTGGGCCTGCTGTCTGATGGCCTCGAGAGCGTCTAGGAGGTGCCGGTTTGGGGCCACGCGGCCTCCTCCTCCCGGGACAGGCTTGCGGTGACTCCTCGCGGCCCCTGAGGCGCACGCCTGAGCGCCCTGGATGTGCTGCTTGCCTGTGTCCCCCTCACGGTGCCGAGGGGTCTGAAACTCCGAGGCACAAGCAAAGGAGGAAGCATCTGGAGTGTGGGGTGCAGAAGGTCTGGGGGGAAGGCTGAGTGAGGGCTAGGGCAGGACTCACCAGTGCGCCTCCTTCACTCTCAACCGGCTGAGTGCTTCCGGGGCGACATCCGCCACGCCATGGACACCAGTCCTTCGTGCCACTGATCCCAGAAGTCCCGACCGCTGGCTTGCCTGGACTCCCCTTCGGCCCCATGGACACGGAATCTTCTCTCAGGGCGCCCTGGCTGCCTGGTCTCCCCACTCCCAGCAGGCGCACCTCAGGTGGATTCTCAGTCGCCTGCTGCTCTGCTGCCCTCCTCTCCGCTGCGGCCGCTGCAGACAGCAGCCAGAGCCAGTGTCCTGCTGTCTCCGGCCCGGCTTACCAGCCCCCGCCTTGTGCTGGCCAGTGATTACACTGCTGGCCAGCTCGGCTCCCGGTGTTGGGCGGTGGGTCAGGCTGCAAGGAAGACCACACAGCAGGGACTGGACACCACTGTGCTACCGACACAGGTGGGGCACCGGGCCAGGGCGAGTACCGAGGAAGCCGTGGCCGCTGCGACACCACACGGCTTCTGTTTGCAAAGCCCGACTGTGCTCGGGGCGGAGAGAGGAGGCCCTTTCTTACCGCGAGCCTCCTCCTCGTGCCAGTGCGGCAATCTATGTGACCCAAGGTGGGGCAGCAGCACCCTGGGCCTCTTTCTGCCTTAAACACAAGGGGCCAGACCTGCCCAAGGGAGGGAAGGAGGCGAGGACAGGCTTCCTGCTTGCTCAAAGCTGGGCAGGGGAGAGGGTGCAACTGCGCGCAGCGGCTCAGAGGGGCTGACGGGGGTGAGCGCTCGGCCTCGCTGCCATCTTGTGAATCCCCTTCCCCCCAGGGGAGCGGGGGTGCGGTTACCGACCGTTCTGAGGAATCAGACGGGTGCCATAAAAGCCATCTGGGTGACACTTCATTATAGAAAAGCAAATAATTGAAGAGCCGAGTTGTGCGCTTCCAAATCCTTTATATGCACGTCCTGTCTGTTATCCGTGCATCCGTAAACTCCTTATGGATAATGACAGTCATAAAAATGATGAATGGCTGAGGTGGGTTTTCTAAAAAAAAAAAAATGTAGAGGAAAGATCATTTTCAGACATCATTACATTGTTGCCTTCGGGGACACCACAGCCGCAAATGACAACAGGCTTCTCCAACTTTGCCAGGTGCTTTTTTTTTTTTCTTTCTTTCTTTCTTTTTTTTTCACAAATCTCTTTGGTTTTGTTTTGTTCCTGAAGGAAAATGTTCACAAGCACCAACGTCTCTAGATTTGCAGAAAATTAATTCCGTAGATGATGTGGAAATGATAGCCTATAAAGTTAATGAGATATTACCGAAGGCTGGATAAACAATTAGCAGCATTAGCTGCGAAGATAAACCAGAACCTGTTGCCATCTCGCAGAACCGGACTAATTAAATTGGAAATCACAGCGCAGGCGTGTGAAGACAAAGGCTTAGGGAACGGGGTGAGAATTAGCAGAGCTAATATTGCAAAAGAAACACTGTTATTAAAAATGAGAGGGAGGGCGAGGGTATGAAAGTCATTCGTTTCCCTCCCCTATGAATGGCTATTCGCATCTCCACTGCAGTTCTCCACAGTCCCCAGGAGCCCAGAGTTTGGTTTGGGCCACTCTGAGGGTCTCCAGAGATTCTAGGTTCATAACTTCCAGTGGACATTCCCTGATGCACCCTGTGTCCTCCCAAGGGAAGGAGCCCCTTCCTGACCCCACAGATGGCCACCAGCTCCCTCAAGCATGAAACTGACTTCCTTGTTTCTGAGCCCAGAAAGCTGCAGATCTTCCTGGGTAAAATAAGCAGCCCTTCAAATCTCGGTGTCGTGGTACGCTGGGTTTGAGACCCCGCGGCCTGTCTCCCAGAGGGCTGAAGCTGGAGTCTTCTTTGTCTTGGGGAGCTCAGAGCACCCTGAAATCCTGCTGGGGACACAGGCGGAGGGGATGCCAGCAGAGGACAGATTGCCGCGCCAGCCCCAGCCTCGGCTGTGGTGCAGGACCCAGGCTCTGGAGATTGCAGAGGCCACTTCTTAGAACCAGGGCTGGCTGTGGCCAAGACGAGAAAGAGAAGAAGAAGTAAAAGGAACTTGATCCACCCCCCTGTACCCACCTGAGCCTTCTGAAGGCTCTGGCATTGTCTACACCTGTGTTCACTTACACGGATACCCAAAGGGGAACGTGGTCACCCTGACACCACCACAGCCAGGCATCAGCCTTGTGGCTCCCAGCGTTTCTCCCCAAAGCTGTGCTGGACATCTGGAGAGGGCAGGCCTGTGAAGGTCTACGGCGGGGGGACCCTAAGAGGTCAGAAGCGTGGGGAGCACATGTTCTCACATCCTTCATCCAGGGACAGCCAACTGGGAGTCACCTCTGCACCAAGTAGCCCGATCTGCTGTCTGAGAATGACAGCCTGTGGCCGGGAGGTCTCTGCGCCCACGCAACCTGCTGGCAGCAGACCCTGAGAATCTGAGGGGATGGAACTCTTTGGCATCTGAAGGTTCTGCACCCCACGTCTCTAATGGGAGCCCTTCAGGCTCCCTCTGTGCTCCCGGGAAGGTAGGCAGGAAACGAAGCTAGCTTTCCTGTATCTACATCACTGAGCTTTGCCTTTATTGTCATCGGTCTTTGGGTTGGTCAGGGTTTTGTGGCTATGGCAAGGTATTGGAGAGAAATGGATTAAAGGGAGAAAGATTTTTAGCTTCAGAAAGTTCCGCCCCCGGCCAGGCAGTGTGTCCTGGAGGGAGGGTGCGGAGGAGCCAGCGACGCTCCCTTGGTGGCAGCCGGAAGCAGAGAGGCCCACATTGTCCCCTTCAGGGGCCCTCGGGGGCTCCCTTCCTTCCCAGGCCTCACGTCCTGCTGTTTTCACCACTCCCCAGGCCCAGCACCCTCTAGGGACCAAGCCTTACCCCAGCCTTTGGGGAGACGCTCTGGCCTTCAGCTGGACACTGCCCAGGCACGAGGGCGGCTGTCAGACCTGTTTGGATCTGTGACATTGCCCTCTTTAGATCGGCCCTGCGCTGCCGCCTGTGGCTGTCAGGTCAAGGAGGGCTCAGCCCCAGCTCTGGCCGGGGGGCCCCTCAGAGTCCTGCTCCCCCTCCCTGCATGGCCACCACTGGTGAGAGCGGCTTTCTGTCTTGCTCTATCACTAGATACAGGTCAGCTATGGACAGTAGCTGGACAAGAAGTGCTATCAAAAGACCCTGTGGAGGGGGCTCCCTCATCGGGTCCAGTCTGTCCTGGTGACAGGTGACCACGTGGAGACCCATGCTGCAGTTGTGCTGGTCAACCCAGAGTGGGGGTCCTGCAGGGAGCAGGACTTGTCTGTGCCCAGGTTGGAGGGGTGTTCCCTGACTTCACCTGCGCCTTCTCCGCTGTACAGGACTCAGGAGCAGTGATAATTGACCTCGTGGTGACTTCTCTGTCCACATGGATGTAAATTCCAATGGCAGACATCATTCGATAGCCAACAACCTCTCCTGTTAGCTAATCTTATCCCTTCTGGTAAAATCAATCATCGGAGTGAAATGTCAGACGGGACCAGATGCACGAGCCCTTCAGCAACTTAGCACACCTGAGAATAGAGCTGTAGCGAGACTTTTGTGTAAATACTGTGATTCTGCCAGTAATTAAATAACCTTAAATGGACTCATTATCTTCAGAGTTACATGTTAATAATTTAACTGGCAAATATTTCATAAGTTAATTCTGTAAAGACTTAAGCAGAGATAGATTTAATTAATTCCATATTTACACTAGCTTTTGCGCTTTTAGCTTCAAATGGTTTTTTGAAGAGTCAAGCAGTATAGCGATAGATGTTCCCTAAATGGGAGATGATAACGTCACCCCCACACTGTTTGGAGCCGGGAGCTCCTGTCACCTTAGTTCATTCAACAACCAGTGAATGTGTCATCCTATGAGCTGTCGCCTGGGGGTTTTCCCCTATGTCCACACCCTAGGTGTGCTGTAACCTTGTGAGTGGAGCTGGTATCCAAACGGCGACCCACAGTCTTCAGGACATAAAGTGAAAGCAGACCCTTTGTCCTGCACGCTGTATTCAATGTGTAGTCTCAGATTATTCATTCTTCGGTGCTTCTCACTCTGGACCTTGGAGAAAGAACAATTGCAGCTTAAATTGGCATTTTAATACATCCCCGAAATATCTTCAGCACTGCAGGCCCTGGACAGCTCCACAGCCTCGCATCTCTCTGGCAGTGGCTGCCCCGGGCTGGAGTCTGCGCCATCCGCGTCTCTCCTGGCTAGCGTGAGTCTCGCAGGATCCGGTGCCGGGGCTTCTGTCTGGCTGCTTCTGGTTTGGTAGAAAAAAACCTGTCTGTGAGCTGGACCACCCAGCAACCATTGGCTTCTCGTACTTTGTCTTCATTCGTTTTAAGAAAAGATAGATGTTGACTCTCAATTAACCCACCTAACCCACAGACTGGAATACACTTGCCTTAAAGAAATTCTGCATGAAGGTTAGTGACTCTGCTCTGCTCCCGGGCCTCCCCTTTCAGAAGGTGACCTGTGCGTCGGAGGAGGTGGCCATGAGGTCAAAGACGGCCCACGATGGGGCCAGGGCACCTCGGAACAACTTGCATGAAGCCAGCAGGGAGAGGGTTGGAGGCGGGGTCAGGTTCTCTGCTAATTACAGATGCTATTCTGGGGTTGATTAATATTCAGAGTTGAGGCCAAAGCTGTGGGGGGCAGGAGGACATGGCCGGAGGAGGTGTTTGAACTGAGCACTCAGACGTCCACCATGGGGGAGGGAGCCCCGCGCTTGGGGGTGACTCCAGCCCCAGCTGTGCGTCCTCTGAGTTTCAGGCATCGACCTCTTCACTGAGAGCCCAGGTCAGAGCCCTGTGAGGGGGAGGGTGTCACCACGCAGCCAGTGGACTCAGACGGCCCCCTCCGTGGTGTAGCTGCCTTCTCCGCTTCCCTCCAAGGCCAAGGGAGAGTGGTAGCTCCACGCCCGAACCCCAACCAGAAGCCCCCACTGCTCTCGGGGAGGCTGAGTTTCCTCGCAAACTGGGCACCGTTCCGCGACGGTGTTAATTTTTAATAAGCTGGTGGCATCCAATCTAATCGTGCCACTGAGGGTAGTTTTTATATTTTATAAGCACAAATAAATCCCTTCCCAATCGGCAAGCCCCTTGGTGGCAGTTTGCAAGCGCCTTTGGGTAGCGAGCCTTCACCCCTCCTCCTGTGCCGGCGTCCCTGGCTTGTAAGTACCTCTGGAAGATTCATTGTTGCTTAAATAATTGAATCTATTTAAAGAAATGAAGCCAATTAACTTTTCAGTTTATGACTAAGAAATAATTTCACTGTGTGTGGTCAGATGCTGCTAAGTACCTGGGGATTCAATTATTGTTTAGAACTCAGGAAAATCCAAACAGGACCCTAAACGACTTGGACGGACGGCCTCCACCTTGGCCTTAGCACGGGGCCTTCTGCCCCGGCTCGATGGTTAGATGCCAATTAAAACTCTGCATCTCTAATGTCTTCAGACTCTCAAAATAGACTTTTCTACCAGAATCCTGAGCAGAGGTTGCAAATGAAGATCTGTGCCTTGCCACCTTCGCTGCTGTGCGGTCGGCTTTCTCTCGCCTGTGTCCTTTCCGCTCTTTCTTCCTCCCTCCGGGTCTCTCTGCTCTTAGATTTTTTTCTTTTTTTTTTTTTTTTATTCTATTAAAATCAAGGGCTAAATAATGGGTAAAAGTGGGAAGAAGGAGAAAATAAACTTTTTTTGTGGAATGATGTGTTTTTAATAGGAAATGGTACGCCAGAATGGAAAGAAGATGATGTGATCCATGGGAGCAGGAGCTGGGGAGTCTGGGGTGCTGGGGGGCTGCTCAGTCCCAGCTCTGCCCCCTGGGGCTCCGGCTCCTCTCCTCCCACCTGGGTGCCTCAGGGTGCCACGATCCTGCCCAGGAGCGAGCAGGGCACAGGTGCGTGGCATGGATGGCTACCACGTGAGGCTGCACCCGAGGGTTCCCACGAGCCAGGGAAATCTGTCTCAATCCACGCCGGCCTTGGGGTGGCTTTGTGTCCCCCAGGCCTCTGCCCTCTGCCACGGCCTCCCTCCTCCCTGCTGCTTAGCTCGCAGTGTTCTCTGAGTCAACCCTGCATCCCAGGCGCTGTGACAGGCGTTCAGGACAGGGCCCGTGGCAGGAGCCGGATCCTCCCCACCCTCCTTGGCCAAAGCTGGTAGAGAAGACCACCGTCAGCAGCCCACCTGGCCTTCCCAGGACACCTCCTCCTCCACTGGGGCGCCTCTGGGCCTGGTTCCCATCCCCTCCTCCACGCCACTGACCCACGCCCTTCGCCTCTGAGGGTCTCGGTCTCACTGTGTGTTGGTTCCTGCCCATGATGCCCCAGGCTGTGTCTCTGGTCCAGCTGTTCCCGTGAACCCCGACTCACTCCTGAGACGCCGGGGCGGACAGCTGTGCTCGCACGCACGCATGCTTCATAGACTCAGCACCCCGCACGCAAACTATGAACAAAGTCACATTTTAATTAGAGGTGAAGGACAGGAGCCGGCTCACTCAGTGAGTCGGTCAGGAGACAGTGATCTGCTGCCCAGCACGCTGGGATCGGAGGGTCCAGGCCCTGACCTGGGGCCCAGATGTACATGCTGTGAGGTCCCTGTCGGGCTCACCCTGGGCACCGCTGGACTAGCTGTCACCAGGGTTCCTGCGCGGACTGCCAAGGCACCTGCCCAAGGACAAACACCTGTGACTTGACCCCGGGTGACCAGGTGAGAGGCAGAGTCCTGAGCGGTGTCCTCAGGCTGGACTCTGGGGACAGCAGGGACTCACAAGACAGGCCACAGTGGGGTGTTAGGGCCCTGAGCAGTGCTTCGCGGCCCACATTCGTCCCGTGCCTGCAGTGCCCTCGGGCACCCACCCCGGGCTGGGCGAGTGATGCCGGGAGGTTACAGAGGGAGCGGGAGGAAGTCGGCAGCCAAGCGTGGCACCCCGCCCTATGCCTGGGTCTGGCAGAGGTGGCCTCCTCCTGATGCAGCTGGCCCACCCGGCGAGCACCCTCCTGGTCACAACAGGAAGATGATTGGCTCCGTTCACTGAGCGGCTCTCACTGTGCGGGCCCCGGCCGGGTTCTGGCGCGACACCGATGAGGCTGCTCTTCCCCGTGCCTGGCACCCTCGTGGCCTGGACCAGGGGGAGCAGCTCCTCAGTGACGACCAAGTGGCCCCGGGGAAGATGTGCAGGCCGGGGAGTGGAGGGCTGGATGGAGTTGCAGCCGGGGAGAGCTGGCCTTGATGAAGAAATTCAAATTCCTCCACCGCCGAGTTAGGGATGAGTCTGGGGCTTCACTCAGCATCATAGAGCAACTCCAGGGGACCCAGTGACAGCGAGGCGGGAGGCAGGGCCCAGGGACGAGGCCTGAGACACATGTGGGGTCCCGGCCGAGGGTCCTGGAATTTAGGGCCTTGAGGAGAGCCACTGCGAACCTTCAGAAAGTGAGTGCACCCTTCAGCAGATTCGAGAACCATCGAGAACTAAACAACCACTCTCAGATTTTCCTAACCAAGTACAGTGGTCCGTGTTTGGTTACTGAATCCCAAATTTTGCTTTACTTTAATCTCGTACCACAGAGTCCAGTTCTGAGAGCACTTTATGAACGCGTGTCCTTTTTACATCTTTTGGAACAGGCTGGAAAGCTGAGGGCGGAGCGTGTGTTCGTTCATCTCAAGGAAGAGCGGTTTCCCCAGCCCGGCTGCTGCGGCACAGGTGAGGAGGACGAGGATGACGGGTTGTTCTGGAGCAGGAAGAGGGCCCGGGAGCAGCGCTCCGCCGTCCCGGAGTGGGCTGGCGTGGGTGTGACCCGCAGGCCTCCTGCACTCCTGTCTCTGCGCCCGGCCCCCAGAGCGAAGTGCGGGGCCTGGATGTGCCGCGGGAGGGGGAGAGGCAAGCCCAGGGCCTCACTCTGCTGGGCGTCCCGTGAACCCTCGGGAGCACCTTCACACCCCAGCCTCGCCTCTCCGTCTTTTAAAAAGTGCTCGCGAGCTCCTCGGAAGACCCAGCCCTGTGCCGGGAATCAGCATGGAGGGAAAGACTCTCAGGAAACGTGCTTTGTGCTTCCTCTGCCTCTCCTCTGCTGAGCAGAAATCCCAGACTCGGAATTTACTGTGCCCATTTCGGCCTGAAATATCAAGTCTCCAAGTGCTGAGGCTCCTGGGCAGCGAAGGCCATGGTGGACAGCAGAGCTACTAGGGCCAGGGGCTCGTGGTGTGGGCGAGATTGAGGATGGGGCTCCTGGGATCTGTCAGACCTCCCGTGTGCTGCCAACTCCAGGCCTCCGGGCACAGAGGTGAGAGCTTGGGTCCGAGGTGCTCTTCTTACTGGGGAATCTTCAGCCCCCAGGGGCAGGGCACCCCCACCAGGGGCCCAAGAACACTGTGGACCTGGTAGGCTCTCTGCCTTGGGGTCCCCAGGCCAGCTTCCTATACCACTAGAGGGAGGGCCAGGGCGGGGTCCCTCAAAGGCTGGTGCTCTGCACCATAGATGGCACCCCTGTCCTGTCAGCGGTCCCTTCCCGTGTCCCGACCCTGCAGCTGACTGATGTGCTTCACCCCGAGTTCTCTTGCTGGCCTGGGCCTGCCTCTCATCCCTGCTTCCCAGCCCCTGGCATGGACTTCGTAGCACATTGCTAACCCCTAGTGTGTGTTTGGAAACTAACTGGTAAATGAACGCATGAACACACTGGCCAAGGGCTAGGAGCCAGCTGTCCCTCTGGGCAGCACAGGACGGCATCTTCATGAACAACACGATGACCTTCGGTCCATGCAAGGGACATGCTCCTGCCCCTGTTCCAGTAATTTTTGTGGAAACTTATGGGCTAGCGCGGATGATCCGCAGGGATTTAGAGTTCGCTGACTGAAGGCGTGGAAACTTGGAACCAAGGCAGAGCTCCTGCAAGTCCCGTGTTTCGGGATTTTGTGTCCTGAGTCCGCTTCGTTCAGCAGTGATACTGGGGATCTCCAGAGGCCAGAGTTGGTGCCAGCGGTAGTGGTCCCCAACTCGGGTTCAGGGTGGCTTCAGGCCATGGAGCCAGCGGTGACAGTTCCACTGGGGGGAGGGACCCACAGGAGGAGCGGCTGGCCGGGCAGCGGAAGGTGTCCCCAGAGGAGAGTCTCACACAGAGTCCTGAAGAACAGGCCCACGTCACTGGGGAGGAGGGAGAGAGCGGAGTCTTCCGGTGCTGGGGCTGCTTGTGTGAGGCCAGGAGGCAAGGACGCCCTCCCACATCCAAGGATGCTACTTGGCCGGAGAGTCGGCTTCCTGTCCGGCTAGGCAGACGGCCACCGCAGTGCCTCGGCAGGCCTTCGCCTGGCTCCTGAAATAATGCAATCTGATGGGGCGGGCGGGAGGGGTGAGCTAGAACCAGGTTCCGAGTCTTCCAGCTCATCTCCTGACTTCCCCAGGCTGGAGGCGAAGGTAGGGGAGCACACGCGAAGGCTGCAGCAGGGCCAGGGGGCAGACTGGACTCCAGCCGGGTGCAAAGGTGACCCCACCCCTCGCTCCCCAGCGGCTGGTCGGAGAGACGCGGCTTCCTGCGGTTGGCGGTACGTCACGGGCAGGACAGCTTTGACGGTGATGAGAATATATGACAGCGCCGTCCGGGTGATATTAAGTGGCACGAAGTAGGTCAATATTGTCTGGAGTAATGAACCTGAGTTTAATCAACATATCATAAGCAAAATTATGTGGAAAGCCTAGCAAGTTATTGTTGCTGTATTGGGTTATTTGACTACTTAATCTTCTAATGTATGCACATAATAATACAATAATTTTACATGTGGCTAGAAATCATTTTTCTACAATCATGCAACTGTATTTAACAATGTGTTGATGATACATCATGCTGTATTCACTGGGGAATGCTGTTAAAGTCGTATCCAGTGGTGACGTTGGCAGCCCTGGGTTTAGGCTACAGGTGCTCTTGCTGCATAGTAGGTGCTTAGTAAAACCGAGTAGAAAGAGCAGGAGGGTGTGACGGGGTCCCAGGTCACCAGCTGGGCGGCTTCGGGGAGCCACCTGGCCTGCCCAGCTGTGGCACCTCCTCCTCGGGGGGACGCCAGCTACCCGGAGGGATTTCTGTGAGGTGACTCCTGCAGATGAGTGTTGACATTGTCATGGTCAGCATAGGGCCAGAGAGGAGTCCCCGTGTCCGTGTGCATTTGACCCACACATTCCACAAACCTGTGGGTGCAGCTCTGTCCGCCGTGCGTGGAGTGGGCGTCACGGGCCTGGGTCAGGCCCTGCGGCTTCCTCCTCCTGGTCGTTCTGACGTGAGGGCCCCGTGACCTCGGATGCTCTCTCTGGGGACTCAGGGCGGAACCGGCCCGAGCGGGCACGAGGACCGGTGCCTTGCACACCTGCAGGGGCTCAGTCCCAGGCCAGAGGGGAGGGCTGGAGCCCCCCATCCCGCCTGCCGCCCCGCTCTCCTTGCCGACCGACTTTCAGAGTCCAGCAGCTGACCGCAGAGAGCAGACTGCGCCCAGCAACGTGCAGCCTCGGGTGGGCTGCGGGAACTTCCCGAGTGAGCTTTCTCCCCGCAGCCAGGCCATGAGCCCTGGCATCGCTGAGCCTGGCGGGAGGGTGGCAGGGCCTGCGCGGCGCTGCTGGGGCCAGCTCTGCACCTGCAGCTCGGCTGAGGCTCGGTCGCTGCTGCAGGTGGGACGGGGGCTGCGAACATGCACTAGGGGAGACGGGGTGGTGGGGGCAAGGGTTTTGTGGGCAGTGTGCAGTGCAGGGGGCCCAGGGCCACGTGGCGGCCTGACAGGTGTTACCCACAGAGGAACACTGGTCAGGGAGCGGTTGGAAACCTCTGCCACACAGAGAGCTGTCCATCCCGGCCCCAGGGTATCTGATGGGATTATGATTCCGAGGGAAAACATTCTTGTCCAGCACATTCCAGGTTCAGCCTCAGCTCCTCCACAACCTCAAGGCCTCGGTCCAGCCAGGACACAGATGAGTCCTCTTCCCCGGCTGTCATAGCACGGTGGGCAGCAGCGCTCTGTGGAAGTGTCCTCGCTTGGCTCCTCCTACGCTCCTGTTCCCACCCGGCAGCTTCTTCCCAGCTGCGCTTCGGCTCCTGCGCTGGGCTGACCAGGGGCTGGCTGCCGGGCACCCCATTTCCGGGCCTCCCCAGGCTGGCTTGGTCTTCCCCCTGACATGGCCGTCTCGGGGTGGTGATTGCTCACATCCCATCTCTGCAAAGACTGAGTTTGTGAAGGTGACATGGGGGGCACTGGACCAGCCAGAGGTCAGAAACGCTCCTCCCAGGGGACCCTGAGTTCTGCATCACTGCCGAAGGAGTACCAAAGGGCCTTTGCGGCCACCCTGAGCCCTCTGCCACATTAAGAAGACAGTATTTATCTCTGGGTAACCCTGAAGGTGCTGACTGGGGGAAACAGCTTTACAGGCAGTGGCTGCCCGCCTGCTCCTTCCTCGGGTCCTCCAGGCCGCTGCTGGCCGCACAGTGGGGCCCCGACCGCTGCGGCCTTGGGGCTAGTGTGGTTGGCCCTGGTCCAGCCGCACTCGGGAGGCACACAGGGAAGCTGGAGGCCTTGCAGTTCTCATCCTGGGCCCTCTGACTCGGGCGGGAGCCAGGCTGGGGCCCTCTTTCTCCTCAGCCTCACCGATCCGCCATAATGCCACCATGAGAAGGGAAACTCTTGGGCCCCAGGTGCCCACGCTCCTGAGACGGGACATGGGTGGGGCCCAAGGGTGTCCCCACGGAGGACGCGATTCCTGCAGAAGGGTCCCCAGGCCAGGCACGGTGACAGCTGCTAGTGTGTGCACAGCCTGGCCCTCTGGCCTCAGACGCAGCTGGGGCAGCAGGGGGTTGGGAGGGGTGGCGAGGACAAAGTCCGGACCAGGAAGCTCTGCCTCCCGTCTCCTCCAGGGAGCAGGGTGACCTTTCCCCAGATCAAACGCCCAAGGCACCAGGAGGAGCCGGTCCCAGAGCTCCCTGCTAAAGGGATCACAGCCTCGCCTGGCCCTGCCAGGCCCCGCGGTGGGACAGAGTTGGTAGTGGGCACAGCACAAGAGGAAGCCCCCTCCACCCGCTGCCGACCCTCAGTGTCCCCAGGTCACCGGGGTCAGGGCACTGCCCTCTGCAGGGCACTTCCGCCTCTGCAGCCCGCGCCTGAGGGGGCGAGGACGCTGCCTGGGCAGCTCACCCTCCTGCCACCCGCACAGGGGTCCCCGACCCCCGGCTTCCTTGTGCGACTTCTCTGGGGAGATGTCTGCAGCATCCAAGTCCTCTGTTCAACTTCCTGGCGCGGCACCCCGGGACCACCCTCCCCCGCCCTTCGCAGGGCAAGATGCTGAGGACAGAGGCGGGAAAAGCCGACCGCAGGACTCCAGACGGAGGAGCAGGGAGAGGAAAGGGAGGACGGAGCTTCCGCTTGGTCCCAAGACGCCAAGGGGATCGAACATCCAGGCCACTCACTGACCCAGTTTTCAGGCCAGAGAGGGGCCACAGAGAGGAAATTTACCCGAGCAAAATGACTCAGTTTCCCTGACCCTGAGCTCACACTCCACTGAGCAGTTGGTCCGTGAGAAATAGTGTCCAGCAGAGCCAGGGCCGTGCCCCCTCTCGGTCCTCCCTGACCTGCAGGATCCGGTGCTCCTCCCCTCTCTCCATTGCTATAGTGGATCTGGAGGACCAAACCAGCTCTTGCAGGACCCAGGGGGACAGATGGCTTTCCAGCATGCTTTGAAAGTCAGTATAAGGCTTCATGAAGGAACTCTGACCTACACGAGTTCTCATAAAAGATCTTTCTCTTTTTAAAAATTTTTGTTGTTGTTCTTTTGTTTTGGAGACAGAGTCTCATGATGCATTTCAGACTGGCCTTGAACGCACTACATAACCCAACTTGTGATCCTCCTGCCTCAGCATCCCAAGTGCTGGGATCACAGCCGTGCGCCACCACACTTGATCACTTATTAGCCATTTCTGCTGTCTGGGCTGAGTAGCTAATTTGTAACCAATGGTGTGACCTTCAGTGACTTAAACTGTGTAGGCATAGGATGCAGATTTATGCTCCAGCTGCCGTAAGTGTCCCGCGGACAGTCAGAGATGTCCACACAGCCGGTGCACGTTGTATCAGGGTCCTGGGGGCTGGAAGCCTGAGCTGAAGGTGTTGGCTGGCTGGATGCCCCCAAGGCCTCTCTCCTTGGCCAGCAGATGCCGTCTGCTCACTGAGTCCTCCGTGGTCTTCCCTCCGTGCGTCTGTCTCCATCTCCTCCGGTCCCCCTGGATCAGAGCCACCCAGGAACCGAGTTCCAGCACAGTTACTCAGAGAGCAGCTGTCCTCCAATGGGTCGCAGCCCTAGGTGGAGGCCCTGGCCATGGCAACCCATGCATGGTGGGGACCTTGCTGCCCGGAGCATCACACAGCCGGCCCTCGGAGCCTGATTGCACATGGTATCACCCGTGTGGTGTCTGTGAGGGTCGAGGGACCAGCGAGGTGACAGAGATGACCTTCACCGCCTCCCGCCTGGGCCGTCGGGCACTGCAGTCTCCTCCCCCTCTCCGGAGGCCATAAACAGGACAGATCACCACTGCTTGTTGAAAGGAGCCATCATACCCGGCAGCGTCCACCCGCCCTGCTCCGGATGCGGAGGGCGCCCCGGTTCTTTGATGACAGAGCAGTTCCTCCTCCTCCCGGGGAGGTCAGAAGTCGCCTGCCCCCACTTGGAGGGGAATGCAGAGCCAACAGAACACTTCCCTGCCACTCCAGTGGGTCAGAGCTGCAATTTTATTTCCCTAATCATTTACCAGGGATCTGCTGCCTCTCGATGAAACACAGTTTGCAAGTCATGTAAATAAGATCCGTCAGCAGCTTCAAAACTCATTTCCTTTGCAGGTTTTCTGATGATGTGAGCCTCGGCCGGCCTTGCCAAGCTTCTGCCCTGCTCGAGAACCCCCATGGCCCCCTCCTGTCTCAGCAGTCGGGGTCAAATCCTGCCTCCTCCACGGGCTCTGCTTTCCTCTCCTGCTTGCAAACCGAACTCTCTTCTGTGACATCCCAGCCACTCCCTGCCCACATCCCCGGCAGTATAATGTCCTGCCTTCTCCAGCACACTCTCCCTTACCACCTAGCACTCTGGCTTTATTATCATTTGTGTTTTTCAGGGAATATGAGAACTGAACGCAGGGTCTTTGCCCTGAGCTACACCCCAGCCCTTTTTATGCTTTCATTTTGAGACAGGGACTCTCTAAGTTGCTAAGTAGCCCAGGCTGGGCTTGAACTTGCTATCCTCCTCCCTCAGCCTCCCAGGGTGCTGGGACTGCAGGGGGGACCTAGAATGCAGTGACGGCCCCTGCTGCCTGGGCGTCTCGCGAGCCTGGGCGTTGCACCATGGAGTGGGCCGAGGACAGGCTCCACGTGGACCGGGACTCACGGGCACGGGCGGGGCCAGGCAGCAGCTTTCCAAGCCGCGGGCTCGATTCCTTCCTCAGCAATCATGGGCCTGAGATTAAGCCATGATTTATTTACCTGAGTGCCCCAAATATTTTGAACCGCAGGCTTCTTAACTCTGTGACTCTGTCCAGTTGCCTCACACAAAGGCCCCCCAAGATGAGCATGGTCTCGCTCTCCTGGGACCTCAGGCAGGGTGAGACCCACACGGGTGCCCTGGGGACACAGCCGCGTGCTGACGCCCGAAGGACACCCTGTCCTCTTGTTACTAATTGGGCTGTGGGCCTCTCGGGCTTTCCCGGCAGACTCCCTCCTGCTCCTTCCCCCTGCACACCTTCCGGGATGCTTTTTGCACAAGGCAGCACGACCAAGGGGCAGAGCGTGAGCTCAGGAGTCAGGCAACCTGGTTCCAGTCCTGGCTCTGCCGCCCGCCAGCTGTTTGACTTTGAGCAAGTTGATTAGCCTCTCTGTCCCTCTCCTTCCTCAGCGATGAAATGAGATAGCTGTCACCCCAGCACAGGAGAGCTGAGATGTGGTTAAAAACCGAGATGCTTGTAGCTCTTTGATTTACTCGCTGGGAAGAAATGGAGGTTCTTACCCCAACATTGCCTTCACTGTGACCCAGGTTCTGGCCCAGCACGTGAGGCTGCGCATGAGAGATCTCTGCTTGCTTCCTCAGCAGCCTCCTTGGATCCACTCAGCTGGGCAGTGAGGGCCTCACCTGGGCGAACCCCCATGCTCAGGTAACAGTTGGCTCAGCCGGCAAACCCACTCATTAATCACACGACGTCCAGCCCAGTCCAATGCTCCTGCTGGCCGTGGCCATTTAAACAGTTCTATGGCAATGGCCCCAACCTGACACAGACAGCAGTAAACTCACAGCTACTCAAACCAGACCCCGGACCCTACACGTGTCCTTCACTGGCCCTTGCCGCCTGTGAGGGAGGGAATGGGAAATGAGTTTGGCCTTGGTGGCAGACAGGTGGCTCTGGTGGGACTGGGAACTCGTCTATTAATGGACAGTCATGGTTCTCCTGAGGTTTCCCTTTGGGGGAATTTGGGTGCATAAAACATCTCTTTCCACAATGTGTGCCCCACTAATACTGGAAAAGAGCTCTGAACAGATGGGAGATGAAGGCGGTCTTGTCCCTGACGGAGACAGTAAAAGCACCTGTCAGAGTCGCAGGTGGGTGGGAGGGGAATCCATGGGACAACTTTAGGAGACAAAGGAATGTAAAGCAGAAGCTGGCCAACCGCTGTGGGCAGAGGAGCTCCGTGTAAGACCTCCATAGACCTAGAGAGGAGGCTGTGAGAACCGGGGTCCCCTTCCCCCTCACCACGTCATGGAGACTTTGATCTCCTCTGGCTCCCCCTACCTGATCGCTGGACAGCAGATGACCGATGGAAGTGATGGCTGTCCTGATTTTCCCCTTGCTGCCCGCTTTCCATGAGGTCTTGATGCCAAGTTGTGCCCCCACTAGAGTGTTTCCAGGAGCCCAACCTGCACATTGGCAGGAGGTGGCATCACAGAAGGACACTCTGAGAACCAGGCGTGCGGGAATTCCAGGATGATCTCTTCTTTCACAGTTTCTGATTTTTATGTTTGGATGCTGTTATGGATTACAAACTGGTGGTCAACTTAGCACCAGCTTCAGCTGGTGTTGAGTTAAGGATGTTCCACCTGAAGAAGGTTGCCAGCATAAATAGGGACGTGGGGAAGAAGAGCCAGGCGTTGTGGGTTCTTCCGAGAGTTGCTGTTGGAGCCGCTGGTTCTCCTGGAGGTGCTTGTCACGCTGGCTTCTCCAATGTGGATTTGGCCATTGTCGTCAGAGGAGCTCGGGACCTCATCGGTGAGAGTGGCTATGTTCACGTTGCGAGAGCCCTGCTCCTCACACCGTGCATCGCTTCCTGGCTCCGGAGGGGAGGCTGTGTGCTGGAGAACCTGGTCACGCTGGGCTTCCTGACCTGTGCTCAACTGTTCTCCATCGTTGGAGGAGCGCGGGACCTCGTCGCCATTGGGGATGGCTGTGGTGCTCTTCAGGGCAGCCCCGCTTCTTCTTTTGAGCGTGACTTCTCGGCTCCTACGTAGAACCCTCAACCCACTGCACGGCTCCTTCACCCTGCTGGCATAGACTTTCT